>OX638135.1:78795467-78985467 GCA_951804985.1 Dryomyza anilis | reverse complement strand
CAATTTATAATACCAATCAACAAACTCGAAAATTAAGTTTTTCATAAAAATGTATTTGGTGACTTTTCGTTCTACAACGACGATATACATTATACGATATACATATACAATAAATATAAGGATTATTTCGTATAGGCATATTTCTGTTTTCGTCACAGATTAAAAAATCCGTATGTAAATAGAACTCAAATAATATCTTGCATAGTAACATTTTTCTTTGCGAACACCAAACGAAGACAAACTCAAACGCTACAAAGCGAATACTAACAGAAAGAAGAGAATATAACGATTCTTATACACACACTTTCACAACGACAACTCTTCGTTGCTATCCTGTATCATCGCATGGCAACAAACAGACGCATGACAAACAGACAGACGCATGACAACGGAGAGACGCATGACACAGACAGACGCATGGCACCACACTACATGTATGTATCTAGTACAGCTCTATAGTTGGCAACAACAACGAGTTCTCTTTGTGGTACAAAGAATTTCCCGCCAAAAATTCTATCAAAAGCTTGGATGCTGCTTTATACGCATATTTGTTGTTGTTGCACTTTCAAACGAATCAGCGGATTTGTGAAAAAAGAAAAACACAAAAAGCAATATATCAGCTAAATATATCACACTGTTAAATGTTCATATATTATTTTTTATTATTTCATGATTTTACAATTAACAAAAAAACTATATATAAAAGTAAATATAATAATAAATATAATAATAATGTGCATAACACAGTGCATATGCACAATCGATGTACAAACTAGCGTAACGAAGAAAAGAGAAAAACATTGTCTGTTTTATCTTTTTGAAGCGACTTTTGAAGCACTTTTAAAGCTATTTATCGCTTCAAAAGTGTTTCACAGGCCTTATTTTTAAGATGCTTATATTCTTTAGAATTGACAAAAACAAAAAAAACATATATCTTCATTAAAAATTTTGCTTGGAGTTGCTGGTGTTTTGTTGTTAATTCGATTAATGAAACAAAAGAACAAATTTTAGACCAAATACCGTTGTTTTTGGAAATATCGTTTCTCAAAAAACAACATGTGAATTTTTGTACAACAAAACATTTTTATTTTGGGAACTCCAAATTTTTTTAAATGACATTTAAACATGAAACATTAAGATCTTCTATGTAAAATAAAATATGTTTTTCTGTTTCTTTTTATACTTTTTAAAAACCGTTTTAAACCGGTATAAAACCGAAACCGTTTATATCGGTTTTGGATATCGGTTTATTTCTGATTTTCGTATAACGGTTTCGGTTACGGTTTCGGTTTTAAAAATGAAACGGTTTTAAATGGATATCGGTTTCGGTTTCGGTTACGGTTTCAATCCTTGATATAGATATAGATATAGATATAGATATAGATATAGATATAGATATAGATATAGATATAGATATAGATATAGATATAGATATAGATATAGATATAGATATAGATATAGATATAGATATAGATATAGATATAGATATAGATATAGATATAGATATAGATATAGATATAGATATAGATATAGATATAGATATAGATATAGATATAGATATAGATATAGATATAGATATAGATATAGATATAGATATAGATATAGATATAGATATAGATATAGATATAGATATAGATATAGATATAGATATAGATATAGATATAGATATAGATATAGATATAGATATAGATATAGATATAGATATAGATATAGATATAGATATAGATATAGATATAGATATAGATATAGATATAGATATAGATATAGATATAGATATAGATATAGATATAGATATAGATATAGATATAGATATAGATATATATATATATATAGCTATTGATATTGATATAGATATATATGTATGTATATATGTATATATATTTATATATATATATATATATATATATATATATATATATATATATATATATATATATATATATATATATATATATATAGATATATATAGATATATATATAAATATAAATATATATTTATATATATATATAGATATATATATATATATATATATATATATATATATATATATATATATATATATATATATATATATATATATATATATATATATATATATATATATATATATATATATATATATATATATATATATATGTATATATTATATATAATGATATATTACTATTAAAAACAATAACATTAATATGTTGTACCTTAATAAGACACGGCACGGAATGAACGAAAATGCTACGGAAATAAAAATAAACCAATTTTATATATATCAAACTATTGAAAACAATAACATGAATATGTTGTACCTTAATAATACACGGCACGGAATGAACGGAATTGCTACGGAAAATACAAAAATAAAAAATAAACGAAATATTATACATCTGTCGAGCATATATCTAGTGTTTAAATTTTGAATTTAAAATATTTAAATGAATGCAACAGTCGCAATTAAATAAATAATCAAACTATTGAAAATACTATCATTTAAAAAAAAGTTACAAATGTGAAAGTGCAAAATTGATAAGAAAATTATAAAATTTAGGTGGGTGTCAGTAAGATGTGCAGTGAAAAATCTTTACACTTTTCGTCTTTCGAACAGCACGTTTGTGTTTATTAATAAAGATTGTGTTATTTTTGGTATAAATAATTCTTGAAACAACATAAAAAATGTTTTTTCGTTGCTTGTAATTGTTATTTATTCATAAACAACATGACATATATCATGATTTATATTTCATATGTTATTAAATTGCGCGAACGTACTTTTAAATAAACAAATAAATAGACAAGGTCTTCTAGCCTACATTTTTATAGAATACACATTTTGATGATTTAAACTATTTTGAAATTGTTGAAATTATTTTAAAAAATAGTAAAATCTGAAAGTTCATGAGTAATTAAGTACATTAACCAATGTTTGGAGACAAAACTTGATATCTAAACTTTGTATTTCGAAAGAAATATGTTACAATCTTAAAGTCAATTTTGTCTCAGTGTGTATAAAAAAAACACATAAAGGTTTATAAAAACCAAATACAAAACCAGTAAATAAGGTTAGGTCACATGGATAATTTTGAAGTGTTCAAATTGTGATAGTTTGTGTGATGAAGTTTGTAAGAATTATAAAGCTATAGTCATCTAAGCCGACTATAAATACTCTACACATATGTGATATGAATGCGGTTGCTGATCAAGAATACTTCTTTCTGGGTGTTACAAATGGCGCATAGTCGTTCAGAAACGTTTTTCATTGGCCAAAACTCTGTATCTTCTGATGTATTGAATATTTTTGAATGCGTTTTTTTATTTAATTGGAAATTGATGAAATATTATTTTAACAAAATATAATCTACCGATTAGATTCCGCTGTATAATAAGCCAAAGTTGAACTTTTTTTGTTTTTTGGATTATAGTACATAGACATATTTTTTTCTTGAAATAAGATTTTTTAATAATATTTGGCATGATATTAGATACTCAAAAATACCTATAACCTCTAAAAATTTTGAAAAGTGTGAATTTTTGAATTCGTATTTTCATTTTGAGTTCTTATATCTCCGTTATTTTTAAAGATATTGCACTGAGATTACATTTTTTGAATATTATTTGTATTTTTACGAAAGAATCGATTGTTTCACATTTTTGTTTGTATGCTAAGGAAAATATTAGAAAAGTCAATTTTTTCAAATTTTCGATTTTGAACGTTCATAAGTAAAATGCTTTAAAAAGACTTCAAGCTAGATTTGATTTTAACTTATAGCTGAATGAATAACCGTTTACTTCATATCATACTACTGGATTTCATGCAAGCATTTTCAAGTAGCCCGGGTACCCGGGAATCATTTAACGGCTAATGGTACCCTTTGGTCCAGGGGCCAAAAACACTATTTTCGAAGCCCGTGTGGTTAGAACAACCGGGCACCCGGATAATCGAAAGCTCTGCTTCATGTACACTTTTGCTGCCGAATACGAAGGAACCTGGCCGCTGGAGGCGTAATAGCTGAATGGACTCAAAATGTTTAGTGAATAACTTGGACGCTGGAGGCTTTATTTTTGAATTAATCCGAATTTTCGACTTCGAACGTACACAACTAAAAACCTTTAAAAGTTTTAAAGATGAAATTAATTTTAAATTATAGTTGAATGAATAACCTGGTGACGTGACAAGGGACATAATCCAAAATGACGTATTTGGGATTATGTCCCCCTCCGAGGCGGTCATAATCCCAATTTTTTTTATTTGACTTTATGACCGCTTCAGGGAGGGACATAATCCCAAAGGCAAAAGTGACATAATCATAAATTTGTTTTTTTTTTTTGGGATTATGACCGCCTTTGAGGGGGACATAATCTCAAATTAATTTTTTCCATCAAAAACATAATTTTTGTTACATTTTTTAACCATATTCGTTGTAAGATTTGTTTATGCAGTTAATAATAATAGTGTTTCTATTCCGAAAAGTATTTTGTTTAGTATCAATCGAGTCTCAGCAGGGCAGATCGCAGGCGAAAATTTTTATGAAAAATCGCGCGATTTTTGGTTATAAGTTTTAATATTTGGAAGGTGATAATTTTGTATATAAATAATTATATAATATATTTTTTAATAAAAATATTGATGATTTTTTTGTAACCTAATCTATATGGATGATATTATTTCTGTGGCAATAAGAAATAAAAGTTTTAATATATGGAAGGTGATAATTTTGTATATAAATAATTATATAATATATTTTTTTAATAAAAATATTGATGATTTTTTTGTAACCTAATCTATATGGATGATATTATTTCTGTGGCAATATGAAATAAAATCATAAGTCTATTTATTGAACTTTTCAGGAGAGCATTTTGACCCTTTACAACTAATCCCGAAAATTATTTTTAAAAATTATATAAAATTATATAAAATAAAATAATATGTCTGCAAAATATTCTTGTTAGACTTTTTTTCGAAAGTTTTTTTTTTAATAAAATTAAATATTTAATAACAAGTGTACATCTACTTCTTATTATTTGTTTTTGGTTTTTTGCATGTATCTCAGCAACTATAAGAAGAATCAGTATCAACTTTTGACATAAAATTAATTCGTATATCAGGATTACGATGGTATTAATAACTCTATTAGAACATATCACGAGTTATGTTATTAATTTATATTGTCACTGATTTTGTGTTTAAGATTTGTGAAAGCGCCGCAGGTCAAAAATTTTAATCAAAAATAGCGCCTGGAAGATCTTAATTTTGTTCGTAATTAATCAGAAATGTCCGCAGGCGAAAAATTTTAACCATCGCGCGATTTTTGGTTAACATTTTTCATATATTTTATAATTTAATCTCTTCATATTTTCTTATAATTTAAAATTTATAATTTTTTTATACTATATTTCCAAATCACTATTTTTTAGTTCATGGCGACCGCCATCACAGTGTGCCCAAACGCTCTTAAATCGGGTGAAATTCAGTATTGTCGGAGCCACTCAACCGATTTTAAAAATTTAAAAAGTTTTGTACAGAGAGAACTTGAGAGAACTTAAGTTTTGAAATTGGAGTTTGTATCTTTAACAGTTATGGAGATAAAAATCAGTAAAGTTGAAAATTTGTTCATAAAAATCTTTCAAAAATTGTAAAAAATCCAAAATTTCTTGTTTACGGAAAGCTTACATTGAGATCTAAAAAAAATTTGCTTATATGAGAAAATATCTTGTTTAGTTTTAAAGATATAGACTTGAACATGATTTTTTTTTTTAATTTTTGAAGACTTTACTTTACATATTTTTACATAGATTGTACATTTTATAATGAAATCAAAATATGTGTAAGCAATTAACACGCAAATCAAAAACTGTTTTAAAATATCTCAAGTGGTTTAGTAAATATAAAATTGTAAAGTCGAAAATTTTTTTTATTTCCCATTTGTTCATTTTTTTTTTTTGGAAAATTTGACTTTTACGGAAATCTCCGTAAGTATTTTTTTCTTCAGTAACATGTACTTTTGTTATATTTTTTTGATAGATAACATTACTAAGAATCTTTTAAATGATAAAACTTATCCAAAATATATTTAACCAATCTGGCAACACTAGTAAAATTTCTAGTTTTTTAATTTTTTTTTTTTACTTTGACCCCCTGCAGAAAAGATTTCAAAGTCGAAAGTCAAATTTTATGGACGAGTTATTTCTACGTATTTTTGACCCTTACTTATTTTTTTCCCGGCGAAGTATATGTGCAGGGCAGCATTTTTTCCAAAAATACTCATTTTTTGAACCGGTATATCTCACTTTATACTAAATATATTTCTAAAAATGTTTTAATAAAGCATAAGTAAATAAAACTATTGTATATTATACATATAATTCAATGTTAGTTTTGCATAATTTCCCATACGAAATACAAAATTGTCTACACCAGAATCCAATTTTGTATTTCGTATGGGAAATTATGCAAAACTAACATTGAATTTGATTATAGTTTACCCTATCATCATGAAACGTTTGCCGATTAAATACTAACTTTATATACTTCGAACTTATAAAAAATTATTAGTATATATTATACATTTTACAGGTAGATATAATGGTTTTATGACAAGTCCTTTTAAAAAATATATTTTTTCTGTAATAATGTTGTCCTGCACATATACTTCGACGGGCAAAAAATTAGTAAGGTTAAAAATGTTTAGAACTAATTTATCTTTCAAATTGCATATCTAAATTTTTACGTTGAGCTTTAAAAACTTTTTTGCAGGTGTGCAAAATCAAAATAAAATGAAAAAATACGAAATTTTGATGAAACATGATGATAATTAATATGACATTTTGCACACATATGTAAGGTAAATATATAAGTGTTTAGTATCATTGAAAAGAAAAGATTTCAAGGAATCTATGTGGCGAATATGAAGACAAACTGTATATAGTTTCTGAACACTTTTTTTTTGAAAAAGAAGAACATTTATAATAAAAATAATTTAGAAAAAAAAGTTAAAATTTGATTGAATATATCTAATATACAATAGTTTTATGTACTTATGCTTTATTAAAACATTTTTAGGAATATATTTAGTATAATGTGAGATATACCGGTTTTAATCTAAGTCCCTTCAAAAAATGAGTATTTTTGGAAAAATGCTGCCCTGCACATATACTTCGCCGGGCAAAAAATAAGTAAGGGTCAAAAATACGTAGAAATAACTCGTCCATTTTTTTGCAGGGGGTCAAAGTAAAAAAAAAAATTAAAAAACTTGAACTTTGACAAGTGTTGGTTAAATATATATTGGATAAGTTTTATCATTTAAAAGATTCTCAGTAATGTTATCTATCAAAAAAATATAACAAAAGTACATGTTACTGAAGAAAAAAAATACTTACGGAGATTTCCGTAAAAGTCAAATTTTCAAAAAAAAAATGATAAAATAGGAAATAAAAGAAATTTTCGAATTTACAATTTTATATTTACTAAACCACTTGAGATAAATTAAAACGGTTTTCAGTTTATGATTTATGTATTAATTGTTTATAAAAATCCCTTACACATATTTTTTGATTTCATGATAAAATGTACAATCTATGTAAAAATATGTAAAGTAAAGTCTTCAAAAATTAAAAAAAAAAATCATGTTCAAGTCTATATCTTTAAAACTAAAGAAGATATTTTCTCATGTAAGCACATGAGAAAATATGTAAGCTTTCCATAAACAAAAGAATTTTAAAAATCGGATAATTTTTGGATTCTTTACAATTTTTGAAAGATTTTTCATGAACAAAATTTCAACTTTACTGATTTTTATCTCCATAACTGTTAAAGATACAAACTCCAATTTCAAAACCTAAGTTCTCTCAAGTTCTCTCTGCACAACACTTTTTAATTTTTTAATCGGTTTAAATCGGTTGAGTGGTTCCGACAATACTGAATTTCACCCGATTTAAGAGCGTTTGGACACACTGTGCGCCATATGGGATTATGTCACTTGGGGTTATGGCCACGCACAGAATAACCTTCATCCACTTCTTCTGCCAAATAATTTTAAATTTGGCCGCAAGTAGCGTAAAAGCTAAAAAAAATCAAAACATTTGACTTTGAACATTCGTAACTGAAATTCTTATAAATTTTTTGATACAAATCATGCGTTCGGAATGCTATTTAAAAGTTCATTACTCCAAACTAACTCTAAAAAGTCTCTAACTCCCCTTTGGACTTTTACTCCCTCTTTGGACTTCTACTCGAACGCACCTAATGGTCATTTCTGGAGCTGGTCGAGTACACGGCAAAAAATGTACACAGGGAAATGTAATATTTTTAGTTTAAAAAATAATACAGAGAGAACAAATTATAAAATTAATTCGACACGTTTTTTATCCGTTTTTTTTTAAATTGAATACTTTTTATTTGAACTTGAGGTAATTACTTCTTATTAAAATATATTTCTTACACCGTCAAAAATATGTTTTTTTTTAAACTATTTTGGTTTGTATATATTTCATTTGTTTTTCAAATTTATTAATATACTAATCAAGATTTACGATTTTTCAGGACATTGATTAATAAATATTTAAAATTATTTCATTATATGTTTCTCGAACATTTAAAACAATTCATTTTATTTTTAACTACTTTATAAAAAAATGTTTACTTAATTAAGTTGACAAAATTTTCAAATATTGTTGAATAAAATGGTTTCATTTTCATTTAATCAAAATTGTCATTAATCAGGGTTTCTGATTTTCACATGATGTAGGAAATTCATAAACTTAGTAAAAATGCGAAAATGCTTTTCAATAGAAAAACAATAATTTATACCATTAAAATTGGTCAATAGGTTGCGTTCCATTAGTTCAGTACCATAAATTTTATAATGTAGTCCCTTAATTACAAAAATCAAATCTTATTAAAATTTAATGATACGTATTATTAATTTTATGGTATAGTCGAATTACATTTTCCTTTATTGTATAATTTTTTTATTTAAATTCACTTTTAAACCAGTTGGGAAGGTTAGATCAAATGGGCAATTTTAAAGAAGGTGATATTATGATAGTTAGGATTATCAAAAATATAGTCGGTCTAATAATAATAATAGTTTGGCACTACAGTCCTATGAGAACTTAGGCCGATCTCTCTCACCGTTTTGAGCTGTGCGTGTTAAATTTGTACTCAAAGTGGTACCTACCAGTATATTGCCGAATCCGAACGGCGGGTGAGAACTTTTCGTAGGTTTGCCATTTACTGCCGAGAAGTAGCGCGGTATAGAAAAAAGTTTCTATGAAAAGATGTTGTTAGCCCCAGTCCAGGCTTGAACCGGGGACCTTTCGGCTGGCAGTCCAACACACTAATTACTGAGCTACCGCTGAAGAATTTCCATTTATTTGGTACCCATATATACAGATGGGGAGGTGTACCGAGTTTTATTTTCTTGTATTTGTAATCGTGATTTCAACAGACAGACAGACAAATGTACAGACGGACATCGCTCTTCTGGGTATTACAAACGGCATTCCAAACTGAATATACCCTTTCACTCTTAGTGTAGGGTATAAAAATCATACACAAGAAAAGAAACTTCACGTTGCAAAAGATTATATCACATTTGATGTTGACTTCAATTTCCAATAATTGATTGTTGTATTTTAGTCTGCATTTATTTTTGAGTACGTTACCATAATAGAAGTTAAATATATTATTTATTTTCTGTAATAAAAAAAAAAAAGATTAACTATAATGTATATATATTAAATACATTGAGTCCTTACCAATGTCGCGTTTAATAATGACGATTATTGCAAAAAAAGCATGCGACCATTTTGAACAAACACGCAGAATGACGTATAAAATGAACATGTTTATATTCGTGTTTTATACCACGTTTATTATTATTCTATTAAAAATAATAATATTGAAATATATAAATTTATGGCACTGAATTTTTCGAATACTATCATATTAATTAAAACACTTTTGACTAAAAAAGAAAAAACTATTAATATATGAACTATAAGATCAATGGTGGTACCATTAAGTACCTAATGGGACATTTTCTTCTCAGTGTAGTGAAATATAAAAAAAATAAAAATTATGTTACCATATGTGCGAATAGAAATAGTTTTTATTTTTTGGTTATGAGGAATTAAAAAAAATGCAGATATATCTTTTCATAGTGTTTTTATTTCTCAGGGAGCAGGAATTAATAGATATACTTTTAAATTGTGTGCGCGACATATTTACGCATCTATAATACATACAGAATAATTTATATATGTTTTATATAGATAAATAACTTTGTTAAAATAAAATTTCGATTGGAGGTTTAGAAAACTACATCAGTTGTTGCCACAACAAAATAATTCGTAAGGGCAATTTAGTTGGTTGCCGCAAAAAATAAGTTTTCTGTGTACAGTGCTGAGTAAATACAGAGCGCGTGCTGTTACTGTCTTTCAGAAAAAATATCAAAATATGTATAGTATATATTTACACCTTTACACCTTTATAAAGATTTATATTTACAATTCATATTTTTCAAAATATCAAAAAACAATACTTTATTTTAACAGACTACTTTTCACTTAATTTTTTTGGAGGAGGTACTTGATTTACTTGATTCTGTGCAAATCCAAATGAAACCAATTTCTCAAAAAAAACAAAAACATACATAATAACGTAGCATACACTAAGTAATAAAAAATAAATAAAAAAGTTATAAACTAAAATAGTTTTTGACCAGTTTATTTATCAAAATTAAATATTTTTGTTGCAAAAATATTGTTTTTGCGGGCTCAAGGTCTTGCCACATACAAAGTGCTATGTACTGGGGAGTAAAACAAACAACAATTGACAAAAACAAAAAGTAGTTTTTGCATGTTTTGCCTGGATGTTATGTGCTTGAACAAAATTCGCATTTAGTTCATAACACAATATGATCTTATGGGCTCTCCTATCCAGAAATTCTGCAGAAGACCGCTGATGAGGAAGCTTGCAACTTCCGAAACAGCTGTACGGCCAGCCAACAACTTTTTGTTTTCGTTAATTGTTGTTTGTTTGTTTATTTCACTCCCCAGTACATAGCCCGCAAAAAAATACTTTTTCAATAACTCTATTTTAGGTCGAAAAACAAACAACAATTTTTACATTCGCAGGGCAAAGCGCATAAAAATATCATAAAATCGTGAGATTTTAATAAGCGTGCAGTGGTCGTATTTAATTCTGTAGTGACACTACAGCCTATATCACGCTTGCTGCAATGCGACAACAAGAATTGACAAGCATAAAGTTGGTGCAATTTTTGCATGTCTTGCCTGGTTGTTTTGTGCTTGAACAAAATTCGCATTTAGTTCATTGTACAAAATGATCATATAGGCTCTACTATGTAGAAATTGTGCAAAAGATTGCTGATGAAGAAGCTTGGTAGCTTCCGAAACAGCTGTACGGTCAGCCAACAACTTTTTGTTTTTGTAACTCTAGTTTAGGTAAAAAAAAACAATTTATTAAATACTTTTTATTTATACTTGAAGTAAATACTTTTTATTTCATTTTTTAGGTTATTGCATACCTAAAAAAAAACCTGTTAAAAATATTTTTATAAGAAATATATTTTTTAAATGTATTAATTTAAATGCGCACGTATAAAATTAAATACTTTTTAATTAATTTAAAATTAAATACTAGCGTAACATTTTTTTTATGAAATATTACGTCGATATTTTGCACAAAATCGATTCAAAGTTGCAAAAAAGGCCATTTTGATACTTTTTATCGCATGTTATCGTACGATTTCGACATGTTGCAGATGCAAACTTTTTCACAAAATTAAATATGAACCTTGATAGTTGCAAAAAAATCTGTGTCCAGATATTAGTTTTTGCAAAAAATCAAATAGAAATTTTTGTTACCAAAAAACTGTGTCGAGAGAGTAATTTATCACAATTCTCTCTTAAAATACATTTTAATATTAGTTTGCAATGTTTTTGCTGTCAAAATTAAAAAAAAATGTTTTAAACTTTATCTTACTGAAAATTTTCATAATATTTTTAAAATTTGTTTATGAAATATTTAATTAAAATGGAGTGAAATGCACGCGGAGATTTACAATTTCATACTGAAATAATGAACAGGTACTAGGACAAAAAATCGGACAAATTTCTTAGCATCTGATGTTCGCATTAATTGGAAACATGATGGGGAAAATGGGGCTTCGTAATCTCCTGGTGTATATTTGAGTCGGCAGGCTGTAATGGATTAAAAAAGTGTATTACACATCCGTCGTCAACGAATTCTTCTGAGCGACTGAACTGAAATTTTTGAAAATTTAACATAACAAAAATTTAAAACATAACAAACAATTTATGTTTGGAAATACGCATATTTTACGCTTACTCAAGTAAATATTTCATTGAATATAAGCGTACGATTTTCTTTGGAAAACGGGTCAATATTTAAGTTATAGGAGCTTCACAAGTACATGTGTGGTTTTCTGTATATATAAACATTTCATAAATGTTTTTAAAACATGTTTTTTATATTTTGGATTTTCATAAATTGTTCATTATTTACACGTATATTTCAAAATGAAATGTACGCATTTTGTATATGGTTTTATACAGGGATTGTAACCGTTACCGTGACCTTTACTGTAATCCATTTCAGACCGTTTCATATGCAGTACCATTACCGTTACGGATACAAAGTGTTACCGGTAAAATACTGGTTTGAAAAAGTAGTTGTAAAGTAAGTAAAAGTAAAAGCGTTGCGTATTAAAAGCTGAGTTAGTATGGTAGATGCCACGCATATTTACCCAATCCTGCTCACTTTTACAAGGCTGCTCTTAATTTTTTAGTAGGTGTAATCAGTAGGCGTAAGGAAAATGGATTTTTAGATTATTTTCAGATTATTTGAAAATAATCAAAAAAAAAGTAGTGAGATTACTTTTTTTTTAAAATTAATATTTTATAGATTATTTTTTAATTATTTGAAAATAATCAAAAACAAATAAGAAAGGTTTGGGCACATGGAAAATTTTAATGTACAAAAATTGTGATAGTTGGTGTGATGAAGTTAGTAAGAATTATGAAAGTTATAGTCGGTCTAAGACGACTATAAATTCATATGAGACAATATAAGATAATGTGAGATAATATGAGTTTATGATAGAGATAAAAAAAAAAATACAAATAAATTGTTCTTCTTTTTTAACGATTCTCTTTTAAAATAATTAAAACAATGAGTTGTATTAGCTGTTTATTGTTTATTATAAACAAATATAACGTTAACGAAAATAACGTTACCGAAAACAACATCATTACCGAAACTACCCCAATACTGTTATCCGTTACCGTACCGTTGTTCGTATCGATTACAACCCCTGGTTTTTTTTATATTATTTTCAGAATGATGTATGCGTATATTTGTATGCAAACTGTAAGGGTTTGTATACATTTATTTAAAAACGTATATTATCTACTTTAAATAACCATAAATGGGTTTTTAAAATATGTTTTTGTTAATGTGTTTCAAAACGTGTTGTAAGTAAAAGAACTATATAAAAAAGAAATAGTAAGTAAAAGAGCTTTACATCTTCACTGTGTTGCAGCCTACAGAGAAGAAGAAAAAACGAACATAATCTAGGAGTAGCGATTTTGGTTCCACATATACATTTTAAAAGTGTTCTGAGAGAAGAAGAAAAAACGAACATAATTTACATTCGTTCATTGCGTGTCGTGCCATGTGATCAATGGAGTCTAGAGCAAATACGAAATGATCAAAAGAAGAACCCAGACATTGCAAAAATAATGATGTTCAAGGAACAACAAAGAAAGCCATTATGGAAAGAGTTAGCATCCAACAGTTCAATAAGCAGGGCTTACCGGGCGCAGTGGCAAAGCCTGAAGCTACAAAATGGTTGTTTGTACCGAGTGTGGGAAACTGAAAATGGTACATCTGCACGAAATTTGATTGTTGTTCCCAAGTAAAAAATAAAAGCGATAGTACTGAAATGCCATTGTGGATCCAATGGATGACACTTGAGCATTAATAAAACGATTGAAGAAGTCAGGAAACATTTCTATTGGGTCGGATATCAGAAGTCTGTCGCCTATTGGATTCACAAATGTAAGCAATGTGTATCCGCAGAAAGAAAACCCGTCAGCTGTTGCGGTAAGATGAATCAATACAACGTAGGAGCACATTGAGAACGTACTGCCATGGATGGGCAAAAGCCGATTCCAAAAAGTGTTTTGGGTAAGAAGAAAAGTGAAGACCGAGACGAGTTGCATGAGTCCTTAAAAAATCCAAGTAGTAAGATAAAGTTCAGATATGACTTGAGAGCAAACTCTGAGGGATTTAAGGAAGGAGATCTGGTTATGCTTTGTAGCCCGCCACGAGTGAAATTGTTAATTCCAAAACTACAAGCACACCAGGAAGAACCGTATCAGATAATTAAAAGGATTAATGACATTGTGTATCGGATTCAAAATACTACAGACGTCGGACGAAAAATGAAAGTCGTACATTTAGAAAGGTTGGTACAGAGAGATTGTTATTGTTATAAGTAAAGTTGTTTATTAAAGTGAATTAATAAAGTTAATTGTTATAATTTAAACCAAACATAAGAGTTTTTTTATTTTGTACACAATCCAGAGATACGAACTTGTAGATCAGTTTTCCGTAGACTGAATTTTCGTAACAATATATAAACATTCATAGAGAATAAAGGTATTAAAATATTAAAAAAATTATATAAAGGTTATTTATCAAAAAATTATACAAAAGTAATTTATTTAGTACAACAGTACTAAGTACTACACACAGAAGTAAAATTTGTGGAATTTTGCGATCATAAAGCGAGGCAAATTGTTTCCTCGCTTTACAGTTGCATTTTTAAACACGCATTTAAAATTGAATTGATGTTTAAATTTTATGAATCAACAATGTTCGTGTAATATTACTCTTTTTTTGGTGTGAACTTAAACATAAAATGTGTTAATATTATGTGTAATATTAGGCATGTGTAAAATTGAGCATTTATAAAATGAAAAGTGTGTAAAATTAAACATCAAATATATGTTTTTTTAATTTCTACGAGGATTTGGTTTCCGAAATTTGTAAGTATACTTTTGGCTATAAGAACATCAGTGCATTATTTTTGAAATCAGTATTTAATGCATACATAACAAAAATGATACCTATCCATTTCGTTTACATCCTAAAAATAAAAAGACATGTTGTTAAAATAAAAACTAGAACACTTTAATCTTCATTTAAATAAAAATTCATAAAAACAATTTTTATAAAATCAATATCTTTTGTTTTCTGATTTCTGTGTCTGGCAATGTCAATGGTTTGTAGATGTCTTACTCCAAGTTATTTTAATTAGAGTGAATGAATTGGAGTGAATGAATTGGTGTCATTTTCACTACAGACTAATAGTCGCAAGTTTCAACAAAATGTGTTTAAATTCACAACAAATTGAGTAAAAATAACAAATGATGTATAAATATACTACGCGTGTTTAATTTTAAACATTCGGAATACAGAAATTTAACATTTTGTGCTTAATACATATCACAAAACAAAAATGCAAATGAAATGTATATGGACGCGTAAATAGTTGTAATGTTAAACAATAATTGTCTACAATTTTTTTTACACACGCAAAAATCGCAAATTTACACTAAAAATACACACTTTTATGTAGTAATTTTAAATTCAGATTTTAGAGTGCACTCAAAATAGTACGTAATTAAATACTTCAAAATGTAACCGTAATATTGTAGAACGTTGTGTCCTCCATTATTAGCAAATTCGTCAGTCTGTTCTGCTTGGTCGTATGTGTAAAATAAAAAGAAATAATGAGTGTACTTAATAATTAAATATAAAACAAATGAAAACTAAACCAATAAGGAAGGTTAGGTCACATGGGAATCAGGAAATTTTGATAGTTGGAGTGATGAATTTCGTAAGAATTGGCCCACACATATGTGATAATGTGTGCGGGTACTATTAAAAGTGATGTATAGGGTCACGAGGGTATACAAATCCTAAAAATAACTTAAAACTTCCATTCGCTGAAGAATTACCCATTTGTACATATGGGTAATTCTTCAGCGAATGGAAATGGATAAAGGCTAGGTATACAGAAGTTCGATATTTTTTTGGGGAACCACAAGTCGGTTCGAGGAACAGCATTTTTTTTAAATATTGAACAAGAAAGTTCACTTAAGCTATATAAAGTTAAATTCATTTGTAGATGTAAATTTTATATGAGGTATTTGAACAGGTAACAATAGACCGATTATGCCAATTTTGTACTTGTACAATTTTGTACTTGATCTGTAATCGACTCAGGAGGTCATGCTGACCAAAAAAATATATACTTTTCCATACAGGAAATGCTTACTTATAGGTGTTACAAACGGCGTACCAATCTGAATACCCTTTCACTCTTAGTCATACAACAAATATATTTAAAACAGAACATTAATCAAACAAGTACAATCAAGACAGGATGGCAAAGAGGCACTTTGAACACAGCACATTGAGTTTCAGGTATTTGGAGCATCATTCGCCCATTCACAAGGTTAGCTTACATTTCTGCGTCATGTTCTTGATTAAATTTTATTACTATTTATCAGCCCGGGTACGACTATTGAACCAATTTAGTCCAAATCGAACTTTGTTTGTATATATCTTCAAAAATGTTAAAGGCATCGCTCCGAAATTATCGGTATTTTAAATTTTAAAAACACACGTATATTCCAAATACACACTAAATGCGTTGAAAAGTATTTGGAAGAAAGTGTATTTCAAAACCATATTCAAAATTGGAATCGACATATATAATAATATTTATTAAACATGAACTAAGTGAATATATTCCAAGTGAATATATTCTCAAAATTCGTTGAAAAGTATTTGGAAAAACGTGTACTTCAAAACCATATTCAAAATTGGAATCGGTTTTTTGTCACGATTCTAGAAATACTGAATAACCATAATTGGAATACATTAATTTCAAAATATTTTAATATAATAGTTTCAAAAATATTTCGATATTTGTAAATTCATTTGTGAAAATAAAAATACGTAAATTTTATGTAAATATTTTGATAACGTTGTCGAAATTTATTTATTAGTATGTTAATTTCCAAATATTTTTACTATTCGCTTATAAAAATGTTTATTTTATTTTAATATATGGCAGATTTGGAACTATTTTTCTTGACGAATATGAGAAGCGGTAAACCGAATTAACAAAAAAAAAAATACCTGCAACTCCAAGCACAATTTTTTGTTAAAAAATTATTCAAATTTTAATGATATTGGTTTTTTATTTATTGTATTAGTAAAATATATAGGGGAGTCCGGGGTGAAGTGGGACAAGTTTTGAAAAGTTCATTTGAATATTTTTTAAATTCTTTTAAAGGATCTATTCAATAGAATACCATTTATAAGTCTTTCAATTGATTTTTGAGGGATTTTTCAAAACAGCTCAATTTCAGACATATATATTAAAGATAACAAAATTATAATAAGGTAAGAAAAAACCATGGTAATGAAGAAAAAATTTGAAAAAAAAGTTCGAAATAATTAACATCTCAGTAACTACTTAAAAAAATACGAAAAATGAAGTGCAAATTCAACAAGTTCAAACATTTCAAGTACAAGGTAGATATTTGTTTGTAGATATTGCAGTTCACTGAATTGTTGAAATTTAATTTCTTTAGTTTTTATTGATGGAAATTGTACAACATTCTTCTTATAAAGTTTAAGAACATTTACCGATGTATTCTTGTTGATCTTGTTTATGGTTCGCTTCTCGGATCTCTTCTGCAATTCAGATCATATCTCAGGTGAAGTCAAAATGTTGCTTTTTATTGGTTCTGGTCACGATTGAAAATTTTTCTTGGCGAAATCAATTAAATAATTCATATAACACAATATTTTCACTACAATAACAACAGTCATGCTAGGAAGGTATAACCCAATTGCTACCATGCCTAAAGAAGATCTTTAGAGCAAGTATGGGCATTCATTCCGACATCCTGGCGTTTAGTTAAAGTGGCCTTCATTCCTAAAGTTGGAAGAGAAGACAACTCCATAGCCAAGAGCTTCAAACCAATTAGTATGATGTCCTTCATACAAAAGTGTCCAGAAAGACTAGTTGAGTTGCACATCAGAAAAACATCGTTGTCAAGGTATCCATTATCGTCAAGACAACATGCCTACCAACGTAGAAAATCCTGCGAAACATCATTGCAACATCTGGTTGGCCGGATCGAACATGCTTTTCAGAGGGAGATGTACGTCATGGGCATATTTGTTGACATCAAGGATGAAAATAATAATGACAGGATTATCTCTACCTGTACTTAAGGTATCAAAATTCCTCTGTCTAACGAAGTAAAATATGTGGGCTTAACTCTAGATAGTAAACTACTTTGTACAAAACATGTTTAAAATAAAATTTCGCGAGCATTGAATGCCTTCTGGCAATGTAGACGAATTTTTTGGAAGATATGGGGACTATCGCCGAGCAAAACCTTCTGGATTTAAACGGCAATGAAAAGACCGACGATATCATATGCATCGGTAGACTGGTGGAACAAGCTGTCGCGAAAGCGCGTGACAACTAGTCTTGCCAAGATTCAGAGAACCGTGTGTCTGGGTGTTACGGGTGCCTTCCCACTACATCTGGTCTAGCACTGAATGTAATCTTCATCAGAGGCGAAGCCATGAAAGGCTGCTGGAGACTAAAACGACGTGGTTTCTGGTTTAATGTTCCTTGGAATATCTCTGACATTGCACTTGACACTCCATTAGACACCTGTCTACTGGAGATGCCCTCCGATGCAATGATAACAGAAATATTACCAAGACGATATTTTGAGGTTTGCCAACCTGGCATTCAAGAGTGGCTAACGCCTGACTGTGAGCCAGGTAGAGGGTCACACCGCATTTTCACCGACGGCTCCAGAACCGATCTGGAGCTGAAGTGTTTATGGAACCGGATGACCGCAGACTTCACTTCGCCTTAGGCGACAATGCCTCGGTATTTCAAGTTGAACATGTCCAATGGGTCAGATGGAATATCAGCACAACTGGAACATGGCAAGCTTAATGATTCAATGGCCGATCGAAAATACGCGAACACAATTCATGCACAGCTCTATTCCTTTTTTTATAGAAAGGCGAGTGAAATATTTTTCTCAGGAGTTAAATTAAAGAAAAAACACTAAGAAGTCGGCTTGATTCGAACATGCTAAATTGCATAATGCTTTTAAAATCAAACTACATTTTTAAAAGTAAATAATTGTTCATCTTTTTTAACGTTTCTATTTAAAATAATTAAAACAAAAAGTTGTATTAGCTGTTTATAGTTTATTTTTACGCCATTACCCATAAAGAAAACAAAGTTCAAAAATGTACGCTTTGAATTGATATCTAAACATTTTTGCTCTTACCGGTCAAATACCAATTATTACCGGTAAAATTACCTTTTAAAATCAAATACCGTTACCGTAAACAATACCGTTATCGAAACTACCCCAATACTGTTATCCGTTACCGTACCGTTATTCGTATATATTTTCAGAATGATGAATGCGTGTATTTGTATGAAAATTGTAAGGGCTTGTATACATTTATTTAAAAACGTATATTATCTACTTTAAATAACCATAAATGGATTTTTAAAATATGTTTTTGTTAATGTGTTTCAAAACGTGTTGTAAGTAAAATAATTATATAAAAAAGAAATAGTAAGTAAAAGAGCTTGTAAGGGCCTGTATACATTTATTTAAAAACGTATATTATCTACTTTAAATAACCATAAATGGATTTTTAAAATATGTTTTTGTTAATGTGTTTCAAAACGTGTTGTAAGTAAAATAACTATATAAAAAAGAAATAGTAAGTAAAAGAGCTTTACATCTTTACTGTGTTTGCAGCCTACTAAGTGAAAAATTGTAAAATTCTACTGAGCGCAAAAACTTCCTTGCGATGACCGCTTTACTATGCGCATTTTCATAAGAACTCATGAGTCTTATTGCACATAAGATGTTTTATGCAGAGTACCGGTTTACAGCGCGCAGCCTAAGACAGCACCGCCGAGGTTCTTTGGAGTAGTTGTGTCAAACTATTTTTATTACTTTTTATCATTAGAAATATAATTAGGTTTCGAAGATATCGATTTTTTTCGAAGTTCTCGAAACATGTGCCCCACACCGTTTAAGCAAAGAACGTCTTTCCATTGTGCTAGAGCGTCTTGCCATTGCCGGTCTGTCCGCGGATGCACTCGGATTTTATTGCGCCCTTCGAGAACAGAGGTCCACTACCGGAACAAAACCCATAGCACACCCATAGTACAACATTTTAAAAGCACACGTATATTTCAAATACACACTAAATGCATTGAAAAGTACTTGCAAGAAAGTGTATTTCAAAACCATATTCAAAATTGGAATCGACATTTATAATAATATATATTAAACAAGAACTAAGTGAATATATTCCAAGTACTCTCAAAATTCGTTGAAAAATATTTGGAAAAACGTATATTTCAAAGCCATATTCAAAATTGGAATCGACATTTATATGAATATGTATTAAACAAGAACTAAGTGAGTATATTCCAAGTACTCTCAAAATTCGTTGAAAAATATTTGGATGTACGTATATTTCAAAACAATTTATTCAAAAAATTCAGAATTTAAAGCGACATCCAATAAATACGTGTGAAAATAAAGATACGTATGTTTTTTGTCAGTCATTCTTGAAATACTGTATAACCATAATTGGAATTCATTTATTTCAAAATATTTTAATATAATAGTTTCACAAATATTTCGATATTTGTAAATTCATTTGTGAAAATAAAAATACGTAAATTTTTTGATAACGTTGTCGAAATTTATTTATTAGTTAATTTCCAAATATTTTTACTATTCGCTTATAAAAATATTTATTGGGAACTTTTTTGGAAGATTTGGAACTATTTTTCTTGAAGAATATGAGAAGCGGTAAACCGAATTAACAACAAAACACCTGCAACTCCAAGCACAATTTTTTGTTAAAAAATGATTAAAATTTTAATGATATTGGTTTTTTATACCCTACACTAAGAGTGAAAGGGTATATTCAGTTTGGTACGCCGTTTGTAACACCCAGAAGAAAGCATCTCCGGTATGGAAAAGTATATATATTCTTGATCAGCATGACCTCCTGAGTCGATTTAGCGATGTCCGTCTGTCCGTCTGTCTGTCCGTCTGTCTGTCCGTCTGTCTGTTGAAATCCCTAAGACTTTTAAAATTGAAGAGCTAGATAAATGAAACTTATAACTTAGATTATTAATATACCTACGCTGTATGTGCGAAAAAATTGGCGAGATCGGTCCATGGTGACCTATGATCCGACCACTTATGTTCAAATACCACATATAAAATGTACATATAAAGATCAATTTTTATGTATACGTGCTTAGGTAAACTTTGTTGGTCAAATATATATTGACATCATGCTCAAATACATGATAATAATGTTTTCCGGCGAAAAGACTTGTGGTTCACAAAAAAAACCAGTTGGGAAGGTTAGATCACATGGGAAATTTTAAAGTAGGTGTAATTATGATAGTTAGAATTATCAAAATTATAGTCGGTCTAAGCCGACTATAAATACCCTACACATATGTGTGGTTACCATTCAAAGTGATATATAGGTCACCATGGTATACGAATCCTGAAAATAACTACAAACTTTCCATTCCTGAAGATTTTTCTTTCATTTGATACCCATATTTACAAATGGGTAGGTATACCGAATTTCGATTTTTTTTTTGTGAACCACAAGTCTTTTCGCCGGAAAACATTATTATCATGTATTTGAGCATGATATCAATATATATTTGACCAAAAAAGTTTTCCTAAGCACGTATAGATAAAAATTGATCTTTATATGTACATTTTATATGAGGTATTTGACATACAGCGCACATACAGCGTAGGTGTATTAGTAATCTAAGTTATAAGTTTCATTTATCTAGCTCTTCAATTTTAAAAGTAGTAGGGATTTCAACAGACAGACAGACAGACGGACAGACAGACGGACATCGCTAAATCGACTCAGGAGGTCATGCTGATCAAGAATATATATACTTTTCCATACCGGAGATGCTTCCTTCTGGGTGTTACAAACGGCGTACCAAACTGAATATACCCTTTCACTCTTAGTGTAGGGTATAAAAATCGAAATTCGGTACACCTACCCATTTGTAAATATGGGTATCAAATGAATGGAAATTCTTCAGCGATTGAATGTTTGTAGTTATTTTCAGGATTCGTATACCCTGGTGACATATATATCACTTTGAATGGTAACCACACATATGTGTAGGGTATTTATAGTCGGCTTAGACCGACTATAATTTTGAAAATCCTAACTATCATAATTACACCTACTTTAAAATTTCCCATGTGATCTAACCTTCCCAACTGGTTATTATTGTATAATGACAGGATTATCTCTATCTGTACTTAAGGGTGTCACTATTCCTCTGTCTAACGAAGTAAAATATCTGGGCTTAACTCTAGATAGGAAACTACTTTAGACAAAACATGTTGAAAAAAAATTTCGCGAGCATTGAATGCCTTCTGCCAATGCAGAGGAAATTTTGGAAAGACATGGGGACTATCGCCGAGCAAAACCTTATGGATTTAAACGGCAATGAAAAGACAGACGATATCATATGCATCGGTAGACTGGTGGAACAAGCTGTCGCGAAAGCGCGTGACAACTAATCTTGCCAAGATTCAGAGAACCGTGTGTCTGGTTGTTACGGGTGCCTTCCCACTACACCTGGTCTAGCACTGAATGTAATCTTAAACCTACTACCACTTGACATCTTCATCAGAGGCGAAGCCATGAAAGGCTGCTGGAGACGTGGTTTCTGGTTTAATGTTCCTTGGAATATCTCTGACATTGCACTTGACACTCCATTAGACACCTGTCTACTGAAGATGCCCTCCGATGCAATGATAACAGAAATATTACCAAGACGATATTTTGAGGTTTGCCAACCTGGCATTCAAGAGTGGCTAACGCCTGACTGTGAGCCAGGTAGAGGGTCACACCGCATTTTCACCGACGGCTCCAGAACCGATCAGAGATCTGGTGCTGGAGTGTTTATGGAACCGAACGACCGCAGACTTCACTTCGCCTTAGGCGACAATGCTCGGTATTTCAAATCGAAGTTTATGCTATACTTATGGCTATGGACTACAGAGCTATATCTGTTTGCAACGATAGTCAGGGTGCTCTTATGGCTTTGAACAACCCGGTAATCACATCCAAAATTGTACGTCAATGCAGATCACGTCTCAACTGTGTTGGTAAATACAATACACTGAAACTGATTTGGGTGCCGGGCCATAAAGGAGTTTCTGGCAATGAAATATCTGATGAACTAGCACGTGCTGGATCTGAGGATAATCCATTTGGACCAGAACATGTGCTTTGACTACCTGCATCTATGAGCCATCTATTCGCCATCAGCTCTTGGGTCGCCTCCGCACACAAGATCAGATGGCTGAATGAGACGAAATGCAGATTCTCCAAACTCATGACACCGACAACAACCAAAAGATCGGCCTCGTTTCTACCTTCCTTAAGTAGAAAGGAGTGCAGAAATTTGACGGGACTTCTAACGGGACACAACGCATGTGAAAAAGACATGATCGAAATCGGCCTGGCTGAAGGCGCCTTATATTATGCCTGCTACGAAGAAACTGGCACCACAGAGCACTATCTCTGTGACTGTCCAACATTTTCTAGAATTAGAAGGCAAATCTTTGGCACAGACGTGATGAGAGAGGATCAGCTTCACTCTATATCACAAAATTGCCTTCATAGATTTAATAAGTAATCTAAGAAGTATCATTAAAAACCAGGGAATTGGGTTACAGCACAATGGGGAAAAAACATTTAATATGTTTGCATGTGAACATAAAATGTTTACCTCATTAAACATATTTCCTTGCGTGTTAACTGCGTCTCCCTCTCAATGCGTACTGCTGGTGCTTGGATTCAAACGCCCACTACGGAACAAGTGGTATAACGAAGAGTGCGCGCAGCCACTACAGAGATAGCCGCTGAATATAGAGCCACCCTGCAGTCAGTAGTCACAGTGAGAAGAGGAGGGAAGACAAACATTTTTCAGGCGCAAGAAAAGGGAATTAGAAAGACGCGAGTGTGAAGATATTGAGATGAAGAGCGACAGGAACGAGGTCCGAAATTCTTACGGAAGATAAAACGCCTGACCGGAGGTTTAAAAACCAGACGTTCTTCCTGTCAGGACGATGAAGGGAATCAAGTAGTCGATGTCCAGGGTACACTGAGATTTTGGAGAGAGCAAATCTTTCATCTTCTAACAGGCGATGACGACAACTACATCGCCGATAGAGAAGACAGCTTGACAACCCCACTTGCTGACGACGGCGTTGACATACCACCGCCTGACCGTGATGAAGTCTGCACAGCCATCAACAGGCTGAAAAACAGCAAAGCCGCAAAATCGGATGGTCTGCCTGCTGAGTTGTTTAAGACCGGGGGCGATGAGCTCATAACGAGCATGCACCAGCTCATCAGCAGAATATGGTCATAATAAAGCATGCCCAGCGAATGGAATCTCGGTATACTCTGCCCAATCCACAAGAAGGGGGATCCCACGATACGCGTCAACTACCGTTGGATTAGTCTCCTCAATATCGCGTATAAAGTTCTAACGAATTATGTGAAAGACTAAATCCCATCGTCAACAGACTGAATGGACCTTATCAGTGCGGATTCAGACCTGGCAAGTCCAACATAGACCTGATTTTTAAATTGCGCCTTATCTTGGAAAAGACCTATGTCGACGAAAAGGTGGTGGGTGTCGATCTGCCTACACCCACCACCTTTTCGTCGACTACAAAGCTGCCTCCGACAGTCCGATAAGGATTCGCCTACACGCCACCATGTCTGAGTTCGGTATACCTGCAAAACTTAGAAGGCTTTGCAGGATGACCCTGAGCGACACACGTTGCTCAGTGAGAATTGGGAACAACCGATACGTTTAATATCGAACGAGGTTCAGACACGGCGATTCCTTATCGTGTGACTTCTTTAACTTAATAATAGAGAAGATTGTAAGAGATGCACAACTCTATCACAATGGCACTATCTCCAAAAAGAGTTCCATGCTGATCGGGTACGCTGATGATATCGATATTATTGGGCAGAGCGTACGAGCAGTCAGTGCCGCATTCTCCAGTTTAGAGAGGTAATCGCGTAAAATGGATCTTACGGTGAACGAGGCAAGACGAAGTACCTGGTGTCAAAAAACAGAGAGTCCCGGGGTTTTGGAGAATACGTCACTATTGAAAACCATAACTTCGATGTTGTGAAGGACTTCGTATACCTAGGAACCAGCATCAACATGGAAAACAATGTCAGTCTGGAAATTAGCCGAAAAATAACTCTTGCCAACAGGTGTTACTTTGGGCTCAGTAGGCGATTTAGGAGCAGAGCCCTCTCCTGACGGACAAAAATTACGCTCTATAAGTCGCTCATCATGCCAGTCCTCCTCTACGGCGCTGAGGCATGGACGCTTGCCAACACCGATGAGCGAGCTTTAGGAGCGTTCGAGAGAAAGATTCTTCGGAAAATCTATGGCCCGAAATGCGTTGAAAACGAGTACAGAATCAGATGGAACGACGAGCTGTCTGAGCTCCATGCCGACATTGACATAGTCAGGCGCATTAAAATTCATCGCCTACGCTAGCTTGGACATGTCGAGCGTATGGATGAAATCGCTCCAGCAAAAAAGGTATTCAATTCTGTACCCAGTGGTGGTCGACGTTGGAGAGGTCGTCCGAATCTCTGGTGGAGCGACCATCATGGGTTGTAATGGCCAAATAAGTAAGTAAGTAACCCTGGGCAGACTCCGAGAGTAAACATTGACTTGAAAAAGCATTTAAAAAAATATGTTACTGCAATAAATAACTTTAAATGAAACGTGAAAATATAAATATATTTTTATACATACCTGTAAAAATTTCATTTCTATCAAATGAACATTTGGATGTTCACTATACATAAAGAAGCAACGTTTTTGTAATTTTAGTGAAAATATTGTGTTATATGAAATATTAAATTTGTTTAGCCATTCATTTAAATAAAATGTTCCATATTTAATACTACAACAGCCGCGTCCAAACAATAATATAAATTTAAATTTAATATTGAGTAGGTGTCGCATTTATTTATTTATACAGTTCACTCGCTTAGAAACATTCGTTGACGACGGATGAGTAATACATTTTTTAACCCATTAAAGCCTGCCGACTCAAATTACATCAGGAGATTACGCAGTCCAATTTTCCCCATCAGGTTTCCCCATAATGCGGACATCAGCGCTAAGAAATTTGTCCGATTTTGCACCTAGCTCCACTACATTATTTCAGTATGAAATTGTAAATCTCCGCGTGCATTTCCCTCCATTTTAATCAAGTATTTCATAAACAAATTTTAAAAATATTCAGAAGATAAATTTAAAACATTTTTAATTTTGACAGCAAAAACATTGCGAACTAATATTAAAAAGTTTTTAAGAGAGCTTAGAGAATTGTGATAAATTACTCTCTCGGCTCACTTTTAATTTTTTTGCAAAAACTAATATCTGGACACAAACATTTCTTGCCAATTATCCGTAGAGCAAGGTTCATATTTTATTTTGTGAAAAAGTTTGCATTTGCAGCATGACAAAATCGTGCGATAACTTGCGATAAGTACCAAAAATGGTCTATTTTGCAATTTTAACTCAATTTTTTCAAAATCTCAATGTATAGGGAAAATTCTGAGTACGTAGAAAGAATCAAGAGACCGAAATCAACCATAAATTATTGGTTTCATTCCAGATTCGGCCAACAACCCTCAGTTTGCAGAACAGTGTTATTTGTCTTAAAAATATTGAATTTTCAGAATAGTTGAGCAGCACTGAAATCAGTCAAGAGGTCCGAACTGAACATTTTCGCTCAAACTCATTTGAGCGATCAACAATCACTCAAACCTATTCGCTCAAACTCATTTGAGCTTTTTTTAAACCCCGCTTTGCATTACAGATAATTTCAGAATAATTTCAATACTAATTTTTAAACCTATCAATAGTTTACAGATTTATTCAAACTTTCTCAGATTGAAATTAAATATATTTTTTATTAAACATGTTTTTAGTTTATAAAATAATCCCACTGGTTAAAAAATTTAAATTTAATCCAATTGTAATAAAATTTAAGTTCGAATAGTTTATTTTTCTGTTAATTTAATAATTTAAAACTATAAAAGTTTTAATTGTAAACCATACTTACTAAATTTAGTTCAGCATTGCAAATTCATGGCAAATTGTTTTATCCTTTCTAATTTTTTTTTGTTGGAATTATTATTTCAGAATTATAAAAAAAATATATTCAAAGATAAATAAATAATAATGAGATTTATTGTCACATTAAAAATAGTTTTATATTTATAATGTGACATATAGCTATTGATATTTATTTTTTTGATTATGGAGATGAAAAATAATGGAGAAGAAGAAAATAATTTCGATAAAGACGAAAAATTAATAATTAATTTAAGTGTACAGAAAAATAATTATATAAATAAAATAACAATAATGAAACTGTAAATAATATAAAAATTTAAAACTTTTTTACAAAAACAAATCCGTATTTTCAATCTTTTTCCGCATTAATTTTAATCCCGTAGGATTACACGCAAAGTAATACAACATGTATTAAAATGTAATGCAGAGAGGTATTACATTATTTTAAATTATTACAATATAATCTTTTTTTGGTCGAGTTTGGTCGAGCCAGAGTGAAGCTACTTTCTTGTCAGTCGAGCGTTTGACAAATAACATTATTTGTTTATGTTTTATTGAAGAAAAACATCAATTGCAACATATAATTGGCACAAGAATGGATGTCGTTGGATGTTCGCAGTAGTGTTTACGCCTTTTGTTAGAGTGCATGATCTGTTGAGTCTCGCTATAGCAGTTGGAGAGGATAAATCACAGGAAATCGTATTTGGCTGCGATATTTGGAATTTATCAGTCTCCTCTGCATTAGCGTTTTGGAATGCGATAACTCTAGAATATAATACAAGCACCTTTCATATTATAATCTGTGTTCAGTACTCTAATATGTCTTCAACTAGATAAGTCGAATTGGCAATCCTTCTTCCCACTTCTTCCTTTAAGACAGGCTTTATTCACTTATTTTTTTTGGCGACCCATCAAAACCAATATGACCACCGCGATTAGTGAAGGATCATCAAAAATGATAAAATGTTGCCAATGGTCAACGTTTACGAACTGCCTTTGGTATAAAACCATTACCAAAAAATAACGGTTGATCATACATATCCCGTGACATGGCTACACAACGCATGAAGCGACATTCCGTTTAAAAAAGTTTAACTGGCGCGTTGTGACAATTAAATATCGTAAAGTTTTTACAAATCAAGCAAAAGCCTATCAAAGCAGGAACGACCAAACGCCACTAGTAAGTCTAGCTTCGCTGCTCCCGAGGAAGTTTTGGGTCTTACGGTCGATAAGTTTGTTGCCACGATATCATTATATCGTGTCCAGTTTGTTTTCCTGTAATTCAGGGGGAGTGGTGGAGTATGTGACTGATCGTTAATACTAAACTGAATATAACAATGGTCAGAGAAGGAGTCTATGACTTTTTGTGAAGTTAGGTCTGAGATAAGTGTAATATCTAAGATTTCTCTTCTGTTCTTTTACCTATAACCCACGGCTCTTGAATAAGGACTAGGTCCTTACACCTTTTGTTAAGGCGGTGGCTGATGCCGTTTTTGGAGTGATGGAGGTTAATCTGTATGATTCAGAGCATTGCTGCAGCCGGCCGCCACAGACCTCTCTATCATAGTTACGTCGACAAAAAGTCGTTGGAAAAAAAGTTGGCTTGCATTTACAAATTTCCATCTCGGATGACGAAAAGTCGAGATTCATAGGAAGAGCCAATTAGGGTACGCAAGTGTTCATCATATTCTACCCATATGCGCCACCGCTTCCATATTCTCCACGACTACCGGGTTCTTACAGACAGAGCTCTCTCTGTTCTGCTTGTCGCCAGAGTGTATTTGGAGACCAGAATTTTGCGAACGGTGCTACTCCTGTCCTGGTGATAAACCTTCAGGTTGATCGACCCGAAACCGTAGTTGATCTCCCCGTTGGTGACAACCAGAGGTGCGAGGGATTCCGCATTCACCACTATAAGTGCGTGGCGTCTGCTCACAGTTGCTTCCTCAAACCTTGCTATCTTCCAGTTGTAAGTAGGATGGTGTGGATTGCAGATGCAGAATATTTGCATAACCGTCATACCAGGTTCTGCAGGTATCCAGCAGCGAGTTCTGGGTCTGTTGGGGATCTGATCCCGTCCAGTGAACTCCAGCTTCCCTCCAGGCCAGATTTCATCAGTTTTAACCACGCTTATCTTGTAAAGGTCAAGCGCAGGCAATAAATTTTACATGCCCTTGATGCCATCCGGCATCTCTGCATGTGGGCATTGGTCTTGGATGCTACAGGATGAGAGAGAGGAATTGCGAGGGAAGTCTTTACACCACTATTCTCCAATTCTCCGGGGTGATGCTGCCGTTGGCATCATTTCTATCGATGACAGCTACAACAAGGTTGTCCTTCAACACCTCGCTGAAAGGTCTTCTAGTTCCGGAAGACTGCACCTTCTGTTTTTAGGCTCCGGTTTTGCCTCTTCGGTGGATCTTTGACGCTTTGTTAGCATCTGGTCCTGACTAGTTTTAGGTTGGTGGTTAGTCACAAGGCTCTTGGCATACTCCAAGGTCGATGTCTGCTTGCCCGTACGTTCAGTCTCTAGGATCTTGTTGATGTTGTCGATCTTACGGGAGGCAGCGCGCCGCGCTAAGTACGACTTCGTCCCGGCCGGTTTCGCCTAGAGCTCAAGGCCGACAGGCTAAATGCATCCGGGATTGCTGCGTCAGGGAACGCTACCGCTGCCAAAGTGTTGCAGCTTAGACCAGGATGGGTAGCCAATATGTTCGCTTGATTTGCTTTTGTTGTCTTGTAGCCGCTTGAACCAGGTTTAGAGACCACTGTCGTGGCGGCCTTACTAGTGGAAGCAGGCTCAGAGGACGAACTTCCTATCGGCTTTTTGAGAGATCCGTACTCTTTGTCAGTCCCGTTGCCGATTAAGGTATCCTGTTCGTTGCCGTCAATTTTGTTTTGTTTAGATTTTTTGTTTTGATTGTTCATGTTTGGTTCAACGAGTATCGGAGAAGGAGAAGATCCACCCGCACAGAGATCCGTATATGCGGGTAAGGCTAGTTATTCCGGAGGGCGCCATGTATCCCACAGAATATCAGATTATCGACACGGTATCTTAATACAGCCAAAGGGATAGAAAGGATGATGGATCGGGAAAAGAAGGGCGGGGGTACCTCAAACCTATGATCAAGTGCCATTACCTGGTGCTGTACTATTGAGGAGTAACAAACACGAGGGACTGTCACCTGAACTAAGCTAATCTCCTTCACCAATGCAGAGCATCGGAGACAAATGTGGTGAATATTACCAGTCGGCACCCACTAGGAGGGTTTGGTAACAGGATTTCTGCCGACTTTCTGTATATATATATATATATATATATATATATATATATATATATATATATATATATATATATATATATATATATATATATATATATATATATATATATATATATATATTTACTTGTAGAAGAGTATAACAAAAAATATTTTCCTGATGATGAAGATGTCTGCCAAATTTCAGCTTCCCGATAGAATGGTTTCAGAGATTTGGTGCTTTAAATTTTGCAAAAATCTGTATACATATCACAAAAGTGTTGTTAATCAGTGGATCGTACCTTAAGCTCTTGTGAAGTCAAATAAAACACAAATATCTCATTTAAAGATATTAAAATTGTCAAAAATATGTCTTCCAACTTCCATACCATGTTGATTTAAAAGTGGTCCATTTTGAACATAGTATATTTCAAAACGACATATCTCAAAAAGCAAAAAAGATGAAATGTCAACCTTCAACATATATTCATTTACAAATTTTAAAAAGGTCTCTTTCCTTTTAAAATATTCCTTATTTAAAACTGAACACTATTAACGCTATATGGTATGAATATTGTAAGACATTATTTTGGCAATTTTATTTTCTTTAAAATGAGACTTTCTTGTTTTAATTTGGTATAGTATAGATTAAGTTGATTAACACCACTTTTGTGATATTTATACAGTTTTTTTTTAATTTTAAAGCAATAAATCTCTGAAAACACACCATCTGGGAAGCTGAAATTTGGCTAATATTTTAATTTTATGTTGTACAAAAAATAAATTATTTTACTAACAAAAAAAAAAATAAAAAAAAATACAATAACTTAAAGATTTTAATTATATTTTAACATGAATTAACTAATAAAAATAATTTTAGAAATCAAGTGATGTTGACGAGACAATTGAAAATCTCAAGGCCATAATAAAATGAACATATACATTCATAATAAATATAAGGAATATTTCGTATAGGCATATTTCTGTTGTTGTCAACTTAAATCGCTCAAATAAATGTAAAATATACAAATACATTAAAAAAGAAATATGCAAAAAAAAAATCCAAAAAAACATAAAAAAGGATTACATTTTTTTAATAACGAAAAAAAAAAGAACAAAAAAAAAGTAAAAGCTTAAAAATCTTAAGTTTATACATGCATATATACTTCAATTATTACATACAAGTGTCTCATTGAAATAACAAAAATTGGTGTAGGGGCCGCTAAAAGTGACGGATCTTAAACATAATTACAGATTTGGAATCGTGAGGAAATTATCTTTCTTGAGTACCTATATGTACTTTTAAGTGGGTGCACCAGTTTTTGATTTTTCAAGGTCACCACGGGTCCGAGCGGCGCTTATTTTTAATGTTGGTATTTTTTTTTTTATTTCAAAAATACAGGGGGTGGCATTTTTTTTTTATTTTGTCGCTTTGGCCGGTAAAGTGAACTTCATAAAGTTCTGAGATGATGCTGCCAAAATTTGATTTTTTTTTTGGTTGATTTGATATGAAATAACTCATATAAAAAAAACACATTTTCCGTTTGTTTGTCGATTTGTTTTTGCGCTATGCAAACGTACCTGTGCACGGATGTTCTAAAAATTTGGAATATATGTCCTACATACCCAGGAGAAGGTCATTATATAGGTTTCTTTGACCACGTCTATTTTTACGCCCATTTTATTTTTGTTTTATTAACAGTTGCATTGAAAGCATCTCTCATTATTGTTATTTTAATGCATTAATATATAATTAGCATTAGGCTAGTACATTTGTTGCAAGACTCTCAAATATACCTCTCTTGTACTTTACTTCAAAAGTAATCTAATTACGGAGCGCAGAGTTGATCATTCAACTGAATTTGCAACAACAGTGTAAAACAGGTTATACTTCGATAAATTCTGTTTCACTGAGTATTAAAAATGAGAAATAGCAAATAGAGGAAACTTTTACAATTTATCAAAATAAATTGAACTAAACCAATGATTCCATAATCCATTTCCATAAATTTAAGTTGCATTGATTATTATTATACAAATTCAAAACATATTGAAATAGTTTAAATTAAAAATATACATTATTTATAAAAAATAAAATAAAAAATTATACGCTTTTTGCTCTTGACGTTTTATGGGGAAACGTTCATTGCATACGTACGTTGACATGAATATATTTAGTGGCGATTATATATCCGTGTGACGTTCCGTGACATGTTCACGGCAGAATAGATTGGCAACCCTTTGTTGAGTCCTTCGAAAAATTATTCCATTTAAACCAAAAGACACGAGGCGAGGCTCGTGATCTTTTTAAAAAGGCTCCTTTAACTTAACAAGTTCAGCAATTAAAAAACTCCAAGGAGATATTAATAGTTGCATTTCTGTTCTTCCATTATATAAAATAAATATCGATAGTTGGGATCCTATCTATATTTTTCTATGTTCTAGTCGGCTTTCTGATGCCATATTAGCTCTGTGGGAGCAGACGCTCATTAACAAAACTGAAATTCCAAAGTGAAGTGATTTAGATTCATTTTTAACTAGTAGATACCAGGCACTTGACTCGGCATTTGATATAAAATTTTCATATAATATTAGACCTCCTATTCAAAAATTGTCCTCGACTTAAGAAAATAATCACATATTCTACCAATGTATCTTCTCTTTCATGCCAATTTTGTCCTAATAAAAAAACACAACATTCGTCAATGTTCACGATTTTTGACAATCTATTCTGCCGTGAACATGTCACGGAACGTCACACGGATATATAATCGCCACTAAATATATCCATGTCAACGTACGTATGCAATGAACGTTTCCCCATAAAATGTCAAGAGCAAAAAGCGTATAATTTTTTATTTTATTTTTTATAAAGAAAGTATATTTTTAATTTAAACTATTTTGAGTGATCGATTTTCATTCGTTAAATAATGTGCTTTGTGCCTTAACTGTTTTGCTGGCACACATTCAATTAAAGATTGCAAAAGTAAGCACAATTGTTTTAAATGCTAAGCGTGATAATACTCTTCTTCATCGCGAATTTCCTGTTAATATGTCACCGATGTTCAACATTAAATAATAGTTCACGTTCTACTTCTACTACCAAATCGGCTGTGAATCGTTCTTATGCCACAACTATACCGTCCACTGAAGTTATTCTTATAGAAAATATCCAATAGTGCTTTGCAAAATAGTTTCAAAATGTTATTTTAGTCACAGCACAGATATAGGTCATCTTGGAGTGACTTATTCTGCACGTGCTCTAATAGATTCAGAATCTGAAGTGTCTTTCATTACCGAGAGATTGTTCAGCTTGCTTAAGTTACCATTTATCGCGACTTCTGCGATAATGTCTGGCCTGAATAATGCAATCACTGCTATTGTTCAAAAATTATGTTAATTTATCCTGTCATCTCCGATTGATGCAAATATTTCAATAGAAACCACGGCACTTGTTGTTCCACAACTAACAGGAAATCTTCCCCTTGGTACCTTAGATCCATCTCTGCTATCCAACATTCCGAATGTGCAATTAGCAGACACGGAATTTTACAAAAGTTTACACGTCAATATCGTGATTGGCGGTGACCTATTCCCATATTGGAAACATTTGCGGTTCTTTACTGGCTCAGGAAATAAATTTTGGATGGATCCTTCCGGCCCTGTTTCCAAAAATTCTATCGCTTCATTTTCCACATGTATTTTCTTATTCAAAGAAATATCTCTAGACAAAGAGATTTCACGTTTTTGGGAGTTAGAAGATCTGCCACAAAGACTTTATGTCAGTATCTCAGTATGTCAGTTTTTGCGAAGAAAACTTTTTGAAAACTACTAAAAGAAACGAGGATAGTAGATATATCGTTACACTTCCATTCAAAAAATGATTTTCAGAAATCATGAAGTTAGGTCATTCTCGTGGCATTGCTAGTGCACAATTTCTATGAAATGAAGCAAGATTGTGTAAAAGACCTGACTTGAAAATTGATTATTATAATGTGGTGCGTGAGTAAAAATAAAATTCAGGACTTTCAGCTAAAACGGTAACATTTGGTATCAATTGTGATCCGTATTTGGCTATACTAATGCTTCTGCAATTGGCATTGAAAATTCACATCCACTTCCTTGAAAAATTCTGCGTTCTTTCATGTATATCGATGATGCTCTCGAGGGGCCCATGACACTTCCACAGCTCAACGGGATTTTCACTTCGAAAAAGGACTCATCTGAATTTCTAACGATAACATTTATTTCATGCAGACTTCTTCTAATTAGAAGACAGCAGTACTGCCAAAAGACTTAGTATTCGGTGGAATGCTAAGTCTGATGCATTTTTCTTTTTCACAAAACCTTTAGAGCAGAATGAAATCAAATGATTCTCTTTTGCCACAAATTGATATCAATACGTACGATAAATATTTTTAGACTGATTCAACAATCATGCTAGACTGGCTTTGAAGACTTTGAGACTAGCTAGTCGCGTTTCAAAAATCGTCCATAATGTTGGCGTTAATAACACTACACAACAGCCATTCTGCGCAGCAGTCAAGGTTATTTTTGTATTATGTAAAATGACGCTCTGATTCCATATAATGATAACTTTTAAACCGAGCCTTCATAAAGGTGCTCACATATATTTGTAAATATCTGACGTCCTAAATAACACATATGATCATGTGTTATATCGAATGAACAGTAATTGAATATCCAATATACATTTCTCAGAATATATTTAAAATGGTTCATTAGTTTAAGAGAGCTCGATAGGAGAACTTGAAAAAAGTATTTGTTTTAATAAAAATTAAAAAAAAAAAAACATTTAAAAAAATGGAAAAAATTCGAGAAAGTAGATGATACACAAATTTTAATTTTTTAAATTAGTTCAGACTCATTCGACAAAAGTATATGGGTAAAAATACAGCACGCCGCTCCATCGTATTTTGTATTCGTTTTCAACGCATATCGGGCCATATATTTTCCAAAGAAACTTTCTCTCGAACGCTCCTAAAGCTCGCTCATCGGTGTTGGCAAGCGTCCATGCGTCAGCGCCATGGAGGAGGACTGGCATGATGAGGGACTTATATAGCGTAATTTTTGTCCATCGAGAGAGTGCTCTGCTCCTCCAATTGCCTACTGAGCCCAAAGTAGAACCTGTTGACAAGAGATATTCCTCGGCTAATCTCCAGGCTGACATTGTTTTTCTTGTTGATGCTGGTACCTAGGTAGACAAATCCTTTACAACTTCGAAATTGTAGTTGTCAATAGTGACGTATTGTCCAAGACGCCGGGAATTTTTGTTTGTTGACACCAGGTACTTCGTCTTGTCCTCGTTCACCATAACACCCATTTTACGCGATTCCTTCTCTAAACTGGAGAATGCTGCACTGACTGCTCGTACGACCAGCATTTATGGGTTACTTTCTCTATGTATGAGTTGGTTCAATATATTGGATTAATGATAAGATAAACAAAGAACTGTACTTTGTAATCCTAAAAACAATCATATCACTTAACTCAGTGCAAAATATGGCTTTAAAATTGACTTTCATAAGGATAACTATACTAAATATACGGTCGAATTGGAAACTAGGAGGTTTGATCATCCGTATTATTATGGCCTACGCAATTTCCCAACAAGAATCATATAGAAAAATTTGGGAAAAATTAAAAAAAATACAGTCTAAGGGTGAAAATGGAGAAAAACTACAAACAAAAGGGTGTTATGAGAAGACATTTTGAAGTCAAGGTACGCTATACGCAGAGAACCGTGTGGTAAGATGATTGAATCAAAGCCGAGCAGCTTTTTATGAATATATGATAAGAAACGAAATATTTACATCTTATGATAGATATTTATAAACACAAGTATACTATGTTACTTAATTTTAATAAGATTTCATATTTTGTAGGTACTATATTGTAACACTCTTATGTTTTTGTCCAGCACTGTTAAACATTTTATTTATATACTAAACACGATCTTCATGTACAAATTTATGTTTGTTGTTAAAGAAGTTTGATTAACTTGTAAATCCCTCTCATAATTTGAGGTACGTTGAATTTTTTTCATATATTTGTGAAGCACCCTAATATACATATAACAAAAAAACGCTACACGTACCGTATGCAGTGTTCACACTTTTCGCCAATGCAAATGGAAATTGAAAATTTGGGATTAGAAATGAAAAAAAGGGGTTAGAATTGAAAATATTCCAAAATCGAGTAAATTTGATTTAAAAGGAGTAGAAAATTAATATTTTACTAAATTTTATGAAAAAGGAGTAGAAATATGGATTTATGGATTTTATAAAGCTGATGTATACAGGGTGGTCTGTTCCAGAGTTGGTGTGTATCTGGAAAACCCAATGAAATATATGGTGTTTTGAAAACTAAATTCAAAAAAGTTGATACAAACGTATATTTAATTATAAGTTCTACAATTTAAAAACCATGGCAAAAATATTTAAAGATATTTGGTCACGGTTATTCGAAAAAATTATAATAAATTAAAATATTGAGAAATTGTTCTCAATATATTAAAAAAAATGTAAGCTATTTTTGAAAAGAGAGTAGATTTCAGTAAAAGAGAGTAAAAAAAAATTATGAGTAATTATGAGGAGTACAAAATACTACTAGCATAGTAGAGCAGTCATAGCTGCCAACCTAAATTCTGACAAAAATCTTTTTTTCTTACAGCAGTAGTTAAAAATCTATTGACAGATTTTTGCAATTAAAAAATCTAACAGCCATTAAAAAATCTGACGAAAATCTCCCATTCATTAAAAAATCTACTAAAAATCTCAAATTCCTAAAAAATGTTACAAAAAAATCTAAAATATATAAAAACGCAAAAAAATATAATTTTTTCTATATTATATATAATTTAATAAATAAATATTAAAATTCATCCCATTTGTCTTGGATAATAAATAAAATTCCGTAGTAATTAAAAACCAGGTGGGAAGGTTAGATCACATGAGAAATTTTTAAGTAGGTGTTATTATGATAGTTAGGATTATCAAAATTATAGTCGGTCAAAGCCGACTATTAATACCCTACACATATGTGTGGTTACCTTTCAAAGTGGTTATAGGTCACCAGGGTATAAGTTTTGAGAACCACAAGTCGTTTCGCCGGAAAACGTTATTTTCGTGTATTTGAGCATGATGTCAATATATATTTGACCAAAAAAGTTTACCTAAGCACGTATACAATAAAATTCACCAGTAGATGTATGTTTTATATGAGGTATTTGAACATAAGTGGTCGGTTCACATGTCACAATAGACCGATCATGCCAATCTAAAAATCTAAAGTTTCAAAAAAAAAATAGAAGTCATATTAATGTCAAACTTCAATGCTTGATTTTAATATATAGCGAGTAAAAAATTTATTACGGTAATTGTATGTTTGATTTTTCGACGATCTTTTCTATTACATATATAGTATACCTACACTAATTCTAGTTCCTTCCTTATTTGGCCATTACAACCCATGATGGGTTTCGGCCGCAGCAATCACAGTCGCTTCTGCATAGCGCGCGCTGGCGCCAGTTTTGCACTCCATGTGTTGTCAGGTTGTCTCGCACTTGGTCGCTCCACCGGAGATTCCGACGTCCTCTTCTACGTTGACCACCACTGGGTACAGAATTGAACACCTTTTTTGCTGGAGAACTTTCATCCATACGTTCGACATGTCCAAGTCAGCGTAGGATCTGGATTTTAATGCGCCTTACTATGTCAATGTCGGCGTAGAGCTCATACAGCTCGTCGTTCCATCTGATTCTTTACTCGATTTCAACGCATATCGGGCCATAGATTTTCCGAAAAATCTTTCTCTCGAACGCTCCTAAAGCTCGCTCATCGGTGTTGGCAAGCGTCCATGCCTCAGCGCCATAGAGCAGGACTGGCATGATGAGCGACTTATAGAGCGTAATTTTTGTCCGTCGAGAGAGGGCTCTGCTCATCAATTGCCTACTGAGCCCAAAGTAACACCTGTTGGCAAGAGTTATTCTTCGGCTAATCTCCAGGCTGACATTGTTTTCCTGGTTGATGCTGGTTCCTAGGTATACGAAGTCCTTCACAACTTCAAAGTTGTGGTTGTCAATAGTGACGTGTTGTCCAAGACGCCGGGACTCTTTGTTTGTTTACACTTGGTACTTCGTCTTGTCCTCGTTCACCGTAAGACCCAGCTTTGTAGTCGACGATTTGGCGCAATGTGAAAATCGGTTCTATGGTGGACTTGCCAGGTCTGAAGCCGCACTGATATGATATAATCTTTCTGTTGACGATGGGCTTCAGTCTTTCACATAACACGCTCGTTAGAACTTTATTCACGATGTTGAGGAGACTTATCCCACGGTAATTGGCGCGTATCGTGGGATCCCCCTTCTTAAAGATTGGCTAGAGTACACTGAGATTCCATTCGCTAGGTATGCTTTCTTCCGACCATATTCTGCTGATGAGCTGGTGCATGCTCGTTATGAGCTCATCGCCTCCGGTCATAAACAACTCAGCAGGCAGACCATCCGATTCTGCGGCTTTGTTGTTTTTCAGCCTGTTGATGGCTGTGCAGACCTCTTCACGGTCAGACGGCGATATGTCAACGCCGTCGTCAGCAACTGGGGTTGTCAAGCTGTCTTCTCTATCAGCGAAAAGTTGTCATCATCGCCTGCTAAAAGATCATAAAAGTGCTCTCTCCATAATCTCAGTGTACCCTGGACATCAGTTACTAGATTCCCGTCATCGTCCTGACAGGAAGAGGGGTCCGGTCTTTAAATATCCGGTCAGGCATCTTCTGAAAGAATGTTCGAGCATCGTTCCTGTCGCCATGCACTGACTGCATAGTGGCTCTGGCGTCTTTCTCTGCAGTGGCTGCGCAAAACTCTTCGTCATACCACTTGTTCCGTAGTGGGCGTTGGAATCCAAGCACCTCTTCGGCAGCCTTACGCATTGAGCGGGAGACGTGTGTCCACTGCGTGCATATATCATCAAGAGGGGGAGTGCCTTGGGCAAGCAGGTGTGAGAGTCGAGCGGCATAGGCTTGTTCGGTCTGCTGTGTGTGCAGCTTGCTGACGTCTAACTTTCTTTGTGTGGGTTTCCGTGCTTTTTTCGCAGTGCATATGACTGTGCGAACCTTGGGTGCTACAAGGAAGTGATCCGAGTCGATGTTTGCATTTCGGATCGAGCGTACATCCATCACACTAGAAGCGCATGATCAATTTGGTTGCGCGTGTTCTGATCGGGTGACCGCCACGTGGCCTTGTGAAGATTGAGATGCTTGAATCTAGTACCACTAATTGCCATGTTTCGTGCTGCGGCGAAGTCGATCAGCCTCATTCCATTGTCGGAGGTGTTGTCGTAGAGGTTGAATTGTCCAACCGTTGAACCAAAGATACCCTCATGGCCCACCTTGGCATTAAAGTCGCCAATCACACTTTTGATGTCGTGACGGGAGCAGCGCTCATAGAAAGTCTCTTTAGTTTCATCGACCTTCTCATTCGTCGGAGCGTGCGCACAAATTAGGCTGATATAGAAGTATTTAGCCTTGATGAGGATTGTTGCTAGTCGTTCGTTCACGGGTGTGAACATAGAAACAAGGTGGCGGAGTCTCTTGCCGACTACAAATCCACAACCCAATTCATGCCTCTCCGCATGGCAGCTGTAGTAAATGTCACATGCCTGTTTAGAGCAGCCCTGTCCTGTCCATCGTATTTCCTGGATGTCGGTGATGTCAGCCTTATATCTTTCGAGGACATCAACCAGCTGGATAGTGGCACCTTCCCCATAAAGGGTTCGGACATTCCAGGTGCATATCCGTAAATCATGGTCCTTTATACGTTTGCGTAGGTTGTCATCGTGTTTTCGGGTCGATATCCGAGGCATTTTTTCTGTTTTCGTTGAATCAGATTTTTTATATGGCGGGTCACAAGCCCAACGCACAACCCCCATTTTGGAGGGCCAATATTCCTGTCTCGTTTGTCCCCGACCAGACCTCCCATCGGGGTTGAAACCCGATCTTCAGCTGGTTGCTCGAGTTAAAGGGTTCACCAACGCGAAGGTGAGACTATGAATTGTGTAGGAAAGGCTATGGCAACTAACAGAAGTCGGTTACTGGCTTGCGTGTGCACCATTCTGAACCCTGGCTCAGTATCTCTTATACCAAGAACCGCTCCGAACTTCTGTTAACAATAACTTGTTAACAGTCCGATATTTTTTACACTCTATGTTCATGTACTCAAAATTATAACCGTTCTGAACTTCTGTTAACAATAACTTGTTAACATTCAGATCTTTCAACTCACAATTAACAACATATCTGAACTTCTGTTAACAGTACCGTGTTCTGATCCGATCTTCTGTTCTCTCTCTCGGTTAATATACACTTTATTAACAGTTGCTTTGAAAGCATCTGTCATTATTGTTATTTTACATGCATTAATATATAATTAGGATTAGGCTAGTACATTTGTTGCAAGACTCTCAGATATACCTCTCTTGTACTTTACTTAATAAGTAATCTAATTACGGAGCGAAGAGTTGATCATTCAATTGAATTTGCAACAACAGTGTAAAACAGATTATGCTTCGATAAATTATGTTTCACTGAGTATTAAAATTGAGAAATAGCAAATAGAGGAAACTTTTACAATTTATCAAAATAAATTGAACTAAACCAATGATTCTATAATCCATTTCCATAAATTTAAGTTGCATTGATTATTATTATTTAAAATTCAAAATATATTGATATATTTTAAATTAAAAATATACATTCTTTATAAAAAATAAAAAAGAAAATTAAAAATTATATGCTTTTTGCTCTTGTCGTTTTATGGGGGAACATTCATTGCATACGTACGTTGCTTGGCTACGCTCGTCGAATACGCACAAACTATTTCTTCTACATCTGCAATGCATCCTTCAAGAATATCCGATGGCCAGATATGTTCTACTTTTCGCTTACCTCCGTGTGACATGGATATTTTTAGTGGCGATTATATATCCTGGCCAATGTTTCGTGACCTGTTCACGGCAGTCTACATGGGCAACCCTACGTTGAGTTCTGTCGAAAAATTATTCCATTTAAACCAAAAGACACGAGGCGAGGCTCGTGATCTTTTATAACGGCTCCTTTAAATAACGACGGTTTTCTATGGCATGGAAAAATGTAACCGATCGTTTTAAAAATCAACGTATTCTCGTTAACAGCCAACTTCGAATACTTTTCAATCTCTTATCCGTTCAACTGAATCAAGTTCAGCAATTAAAAAACTCCAAGGAGATATTAATAGTTGCATTTCTGTTCTTCCATTATATAAAATAAATATCGATAGTTGGGATCCTATCTTTATTTTTCTATGTTCTAGTCGGCTTTCTGATGCCATATTAGCTCTGTGGGAGCAGTCGCTCAGTAACAAAACTGAAATTCCAAAGTGAAGTGATTTAGATTCATTTTTAACTAGTAGATACCAGGCACTTGACTCGGTATTTGATATAAAATTTTCATATAATACTAGACCTCCATTCAAAAATTGTCCTCGACTTCAACATCAAACATTCAAAGTCATCTAAAGAAAATAATCACATATTCTACCAATGTATCTTCTCTTTCATGCCAATTATGTCCTAATGAAAAACACAACATTCGTCAATGTTCACGATTTTTGACAATGAGTGTAAGTGATCGATTTTCATTCGTTAAAAAATATGCTTTGTGCCTTAACTGTTTTGCTGGCACACATTCAATTAAAGTTTGCAAAAGTAAGCACAATTGTTTTAAATGCTAAGCGTGATAATACGCTTCTTCATCGCGAATTTCCTGTTAATATGTCACCGATGTTCAACATCAAATAATAGTTCACGTCCTACTTCTACTACCAATTCGGCTGTGAATCGTCCTTATGCCACAACTATACCGTCCACTGAAGTTATTCCTATAGAAAATAACCAATCGTGCTTTGCTAAAAAGTTTCAAAATGTTATTTTAGTCACAGCTATTGTTCAAATAGGTCATCTTGGAGTGACTTATTCTGCGCGTGCTCTAATAGATTCAGATTCTGAAGTGTCTTTCATTACCGAGAGATTGTTCAGGTTGCTTAAGTTATCATTTAGCGCGACTTCTGCGATAATGTCTGGCCTGAATAATGCAATCACTGCTATTGTTCAAAAATTATGTTAAATTATCCTGTCATCTCCGATTGATGCAAATATTTCAATAGAAACCACGGCACTTGTTGTTCCACAACTAACAGGAAATCTTCCTTATGGTACCTTAGATACATCTCTGCTATCCAACATTCCGAATGTGCAATTAGCAGACACGGAATTTTACAAAAGTTTTCACGTCCTATTCCCATATTGGATGCTATTCGATGAAACATTTGCTGTTCTTTACTGGCTCAGGAAACAATTTTTGGATGGATCCTTACGGGCTCTGTTTCCAACAATTCTATTGCTTCATTTTCCACATGTATTTTCTTATTCAAAGAAATATCTCTTGACAAAGAGATTTCACGTTTTTGGGAGTTAGAAGATCTGCCACAAAGACTTTTTATGTCAGTATCCGATCGTTTTTGCGAAGAAAACTTTGTGAAAACTAGAAACGAGGATAATAGATATATCGTTACACTTCCTTTGAAAAAATTATTTTCAGAAAAAATGAAGCAAGATTGTGTAAAAGACCTGACTTCAATATTGATTATGATAATGTGTAAGATGGCGCCAGTAAAAACAATATCATTGCCAAGACTAGACTTATGTGATGCTGTTCTCTTGTCTGATTTAGTTGATTCTGTTTTGCCACAAATTGATATCAATACGTACGATAAATATTTTTAGACTGGTTCAACAATCATGCTACCCTGGCTTTGAAGACTTCCATGTCAGTGGACGACTTTCGTAGCTAATCGCGTTTCAAAAATCGTCCATAATGATGGCGTTAATAACACTACACAACAGCCATTCTGCGCAGCAGTCAAGGTTATTTTTGTATTATGTAAAATGACGCTCTGATTCCATATAATGATAACTTTTAAACCGAGCCTTCATAAAGGTGCTCACAAATATTTGTAAATATCAGACGTTCTAAATAACACATATGATCATGTGTTATATCGAATGAACGGTAATTGAATATACAATAAACATTTCTCAGAACATATTTAAAATGGTTCATTAGTTTAAGAGATCTCGATAGGAGAACTTGAAAAAAAAATCGAGAAAGTAGATCCCAGTCTGCCATGTCTCGGAGGCCTTCGATGCCTCGAATTTTTATCGAATAACTTTGAGAAAAAAGTTCGAACTCGTTGCTTTATAGATTCTAATTTTTGTAATTTCTCGTACTTTCAAATTCATTGACAAGATACGATATATAAACATTTATCACATCGATATTTTTTGAAGCAATATCTAAAATTGATAATTTTTTTCATCGATATCGATCCGATTTCAAAAAAAATCTCGTGCCGAAAAAACTCCGACAAAACGCATCAATATCTACCTACCATGTTGCTCCAATTTGACGCTCGATATCGGTACGAGAAAATGTCCGATACCGTGTGATTTCTCCTTTTTTTCGCATTGATCTCGTAACGATTTCAAAACGAATGGCATACTGGGATGATACACAAATTTTAATATTTTAAATTAGTTCACACTCTTTCGAAGAAATTGAGCTATCAATGACAAAAATATATGGGTAACATTTGGGGATAAAAAAAGTTATGTGAAAGCAATTTAATTGAGTGCTATACAAATAGGCATAAAAATAAAAATGTGTAATTAATTTTAAATTTTATAACTTTATCTTTAATACTTAACGAGATATGTGATCCTAAAAAGTAAACCCATATCTCGTAGTGGATGTAGTAGATTACGTTGACTAATTGACTCATTTTCGAACTTTGAACTATTCTACAAAAATATATTGAAAATAAATTTCACATCATACGGAATAGCAGTTTTAAAGTTATCGTGTATAGGCGGACAGACAGATGGTCATAACTAAATCGACTCGGAAAGTAATGTTCATCAAGAAAATATATACTTTTTCATACCAGTCACGCCTACTACAATCCTCACATACATTTTATAACATGTAACCCATGGGTATAGGGTATAAACATAAAATGCGATTTTTTTTAGTTAATACTCAATTGTAATGCTTTCACATGATTTTGTCTGTTCTCAAAATGTATACATAGATTTCTTTTATTTTTACATAATTTTCTTTAAAAATGTGCAGGATAATTTTGGAATATTACAAACTGTGTATCATCTTGCGTTTTCAATTTTTCGCATTATTGCCCGAAATCTCATAAACCTATCCATAGACAATTTTTATTCATATGTACAAATTCTGCGGGTAATTTCCAATAATACAAAAATATTGCAATTTACTGCGTAAACTTTTTTTCTCATTTTGTTGTGTTGTGTAACTGGAACCATGTACATTCTTAATCAATTCCAGCAGAAATAGCTAGCCGTGGCGAGTTTCAACAAAATCTTATTAATAACGGTTTATGGTGGCACGATCGTCAATGGCTTCAAAATCCAAAATCGAATTGGCCTGATTGCATGCAAAATAATGATATAACAACAGGACTTGAAATCAAGCCTATTAAAATATTATTTTTAATTTTTTCCAAAAATTTGATGATATTATTGAACGTTTTTCTGAGTTTTCACGAGCTATCCGAGTGATATCATATATACTTATTTCGATTATTTTTATTCACTCATCCAAGCCATCGTTAAATTTTTTCAGCTAATATTACTCTAATAACGAACAAAGAAGTTAAAACCCGTGTAATTACACTATTTCAAAACGTTTTTTATCCAGATGAGTATCATAATTTATCTCAAAAAGAACCAAGCAAATAGTAAGACCTCAACTAATGAGTTCGCTACCACCTGAGCGAACAATTCCATCTCGTCCATTCACACATACAGGGTTAGACTTCCCTGAACCCTATTAAGAAAGATATTAAGAACTACACGGGAAGAGCTTGCCTAATAACGAAGGTCTATGTGTGCGTCTTTGTATGCTTTTCCACGATGACTATTAATTTAGAGGTGACATCCAGTCTTTCCACTCCTGTATTTTTAGCCGCTTTTAATAGATTTGTTTTCAGGCGTGGCTGTCCTCTACACTTGTATAGCAATAATGGAACTACTTTCGTAGGGGCATCGAGAACAAGAATTTCTTTCAGCATCGCGCTCCTCTCTCACAACACCGTTTAGTCATCAAAAATTGACATGGCATTTCATTCTTCCTGGTGTTCTCCACATGGGTGGTTTGTGGGAGGCCGGTGTCAAAAGCTTTAAAATTATTTTTTGTAAAATAGCTGGATATTTTAAATATACTTTCGAAGAGCTTTCAACATTAGTATTCAAAATTAAAGCGTGTCTTAATTCTCGACCCATTTCTCCTATGAATACCCATGCGATAATTCATCCTTAACCCCAGGACACTTTTTTATTAGAACCCCAATCATAGCTCCTTTAGAACCAACGATAAATCAACAACCAGTTTCCATTATAAATCGCTAGCAGAAAATCACTGCACTTCATCAACACTTGTTCACGTCGGAAAAACTATTATTTAAAGTAGAGTAGTAAAAATTTATACGGGTTCCGATAACCGCGTTCTAGTCGCAGATGTGTTAATCCAACGGGGCACCATTACGAGACCTATTTTAAAACTTGTAGTTTTTCCAGCAACTTATCTTTACAGTTCATCATGCCAAATCACAAGCACCAGAAATTCCAACAAAAACTGTCAGTCGCCAAGTCGAAATCATTTAAATATCGATTGTGTCATCGATTTTTCTAAATTTTTTGTTCTAAATTCCTGTCTATGAACATAGAAGTCAGTCTACGTGCTGCACTTATGCACAAATACTGCTCAAATTTCCTTGCACACAACCATTCTGATGGTTCATGCTTCAGTGTAAAGTTTCAGAATTTGATTTTAGCTGATCCTGAATTTCATAAACCTGCATCGAATTCAATCGAATTAGGTGCAGACGCTTATCCGAATTAATGATTTTCGGATAAGCGTCTGCACCAGTCATGATATCGTCAGTCATGATATCGAGTGATAAAAGCTCTCCTGTTGCACAAAACAACTTTTTCGGCTGGATCCTTTCGGTATCCGTTCCCGTTTAATTAATAATATTCAATAACTATTTATTTTTAAATTTCTGATCTATTTATTGCTGCCCTAGAATTTTTTATGAGCTCAAAAAATGCACTATCTAACGAATATACAATATGTTTGCATCAAACTAGTGGCGGATCCACAGGGGGCCGAAGGGGGCGATCGCCCCCCCTAAGACGCCATGATTTTGTCAAAAATTTATATTTTTTAAGAAATATTATTACAAAAGCAGTACATTTTATACTTCTCTGAGTACAACTCTACGTTTACTTTCAAAATATATTAAGAAAGCCCTACAACACAGTTGAAAAGTATCTGTAATTCTTTATTTAAAAGTTGTCATCGGTTTTTTATTAGATAGGAAAACACGTATAGTGCAAAGTGCTTGAATTAAAAAATGGCACAAAAAGAAACCATGAAGGATCAGCAACATCGAATAATAAACAATAGAAATAACGCATTTTTTTTGCTTCGCCTTTGTTTGTTGAAGATAAATGTGTGCAAATAAGTTATGTCGGGCAATCCACCACTATTTTTGAGTTAATTGAAACATAGCACTCATCGGATAATTTCGTTAAAAATCAACATTTTGTACGTAAAACATAAGTTAATTATAGACAAATTGGGGCTCATTTAAATGTAATGAAATGCTTTTTGTAGTGGTCGTTTTTAAAATCTCTATCACAAACATCACAAAGATAATAAGAAATTATGGTCCAAAAGTTACAAAACTGATTTTGGTGGTCAACACATAAATTTTTATTTTTTTTACCATTGTAGTTCTATATTAATAACACTGCTCTACACTCATTCTGGTGCAGTAAAAAAAATATTGAATGCATTTGTGGCGCTGATTCCGAAAATAGCATTAGTTTTGTCAAATTGGCTATAGTTTTTGAGATAAAGGCCATTTTTCAATTTATCATTATTTTGGTCTTCTTTTATATTTAAAATTCCAACAAACGAAAATAATGAAAATGTCATTTCGATATTAGACGCATAAAAATATCGCTCTACAATACAAAAACTTGAATTAATGCGTGATAATATTTGTTTGCGAGATATAAGCAAAAGAAATTACATGTTTTTTAAGAAGTTGAAAAATGTTGGTAATAAAATACTTTATTTCTTAGTGAACAAAAATGTTAAAAAACATTTGTATGCGCTTTTATGTGGCGCCAAGTATCCTCTTTAAAACCTGATTTATGTAATAAAGTTTTTCATACATAACAGTTTTATTTTTTTGAAAAATGTTAACTACTACTTGCTTATATCTCGCAAATGAAAGCTAAAATTGTATTTTATGGCGCAAGGTTTTCTGCGTCTTTTATCGAAAAGATAATTTCATATTTTTCTTTTGGTTGAATTTTAAATACAAAAGAAGACTAAAGTAATGGGAGATTATAAAATGGGCTATATCTCAAAAAATAAAGCCAATTTGACTAAACTGATGCTATTTTCGGAATTAGCTGTAACTTTTACTGAACCATGTCAAATTTTGAGTTTTGTTGGGCTGTGTAATGCACCAATACTGAAAAATATAGATTTACTATATTTTTTTTGTCAATTAATTTTTTGTGACGTTTGAAGTCCGTTAATTAATTAAGCATGTCTATAAATAACAAGATAATGTAAATTAGGGGCTAAAAATTACATTGTGCTTCTAGAGTTTACCACAAAAAATTTGAGTCAAAAAAATAATGTCCTGTATTCGCACATTGCAGATGAAGTAAAAAAAAACATTCTAAATCCATATTTTTAGTTTTTTTACCATCTAAATAAAGTTGTGTTGAATCGAAATAGGCTTAAACAATTAGAGATTGAATCTTTTAATATCCTCCTAAAATGTCACCAATTTTGAATAAAATCTTAAGCTCGAGCATTCTCCTTCAAGTTGAAAACTCCCACTAAAATCTGCATTATTATTTAAGTTTTTTTTTTTTTTTTTTTGGACTGACATTTTTTGTGGTAAACTCTAGCAGCATAATGTAACTTTTAGGCCCTATTACATTTTAAAATTTTGGTTATGTATAAGTCAAACATCGAAGTAATGGGTATTCAAATATCTTGAATAATTTTAAACCAAACTGGAATACAAATATTTTTATATTGAAAAATTATTACGTTCTTCTCATGGTATTTTTCGTAAACAAGCATGTTATATGTATGCAACTGAAGAATGTTTACTTACTTCAAACTTTAAAAAAAATTTAGAGAAAATGTTTGAAAATAGTAAGCCTATGAGGTGTCACTCTTAATCTTTATAAATTGTTATAAAAGTATGATCACACAAAGATCACTGATGAGGATAAATGGCTGTATCCGAAACGGTCCGTATGATCATTGCCTGTGTTGTGTTTTCAATTTGTTGGTGTTTCAAAAACTTTCAATAGAACTTAGCCATGACCTGGGCGTTAGTCAGTTAGATGTCGGCTCTCTTCCAATAGAGTACATCGAAAAAACCTTAAAAAAAACCTTTCTGACCATCTTCCTTTTGTATATTAAATTATTTATATTTATATTATTTGTAAATTGAAAGTTTTGAAAACGAGTACACCATTACAAAAACCAATTCATCACCTTTCAAATGAGACTAACTTCAATATTCAACTTATACACTCAGAAAAAAAAACCCATGGAATCCCATAAAGATTAGTTAATATTATTTTCTTATAAAAAAATTGAATACCTAATATTTTCTAGTATTTAATGTTATTTACCGATTAAAATTTTAATTTATCATGTTGAAAAAAACTATCGTTTGTATGGTAGTTTTTTCTGAGTGTGGTTCACATGCTATATTAGTTTAACGGAATGCAAAAAGTTGTATTTCAACGAAATGTTTCAATTAATTAGGGGAATAACTTAAAAAAACACTATTTAATAGAAAAATAATAAAAGTACGTTTAAAATATTTGTTGGCAACTGTAAAATTTGAAAAATATCGGAATTAATAAAGTCGATTTTTTTACCTGGCTTAGATAAACTTAAACCAAAATATCATAATAGATCGGTACGCTAATACCATAATCACAGACTTGACTTTATATAATTATGTAAAATTTTTAAAATTATGACTACTAATAATATTTAATTTTATGTATTTAATTTGAGTATTTAAAACTAAATATTAGAACATATTAGTGTTTTATTTAATATATAACTTTATATATTATATCGATACCTTCCAGACAGAACATCGTAACCAACATTTTGGAAATTTTTGTTTTATTGCAGTTTTGGAAACCTCTCTGTGAATAGCATGTCCCTGCAAAGTCATATTTTGGAATTTCACTATCCAAATTTGAAATAACGGCAAATAACACTTATTATCGTAACTACATTTTTGAAAAATGTCGGTTACGATACAATTTTTAATTATTTCTAATCCAATTCTGTGCGCTGTTATAAGAGTTAGCGAAGATATTCGAACTATAAACTCAATATTTAAGACACATCATATCTTTGTAGATACAAACGGACTATTTCACGTCAGAATGGCCACATAATTTAATTATTTCGTTCAGTGACTACTTCAAGGATTTTTAACTCCTGTTGTGGTAATGGTAGAAAAACTAAAAATATGAGTATTTGTAGAGAATATGTCCACATTTAAAATAAAAATATAAAATTTGATTTTATTATGTACTTCCAATGCATTTGTCCATCAAATTAAAATACTGACCACTGGCTAGTCTCAATTTTCACTAACCATGTACCAAAATTCTCCTATACGTGTTATTTTGCTTTTGTCGCTTAACGAAATTTAAAATACCAACCCGTTTGTGTATAAGACCTTCCTACCTTAGCATCGTAAGTAGTACAATTGAAAAATTTTTCGAAATAAATTGAGACAGGCAAAACATCGTAACTACGTTTTTCTTCAAATACTTCTGCATGTAATGGATATTTTGGTAATTGGGCACACTATTATTATTGTCAGTTCATTTAAAGGATACTCTGCGAAAAATATCAATAAATTATTGAACTACTCGATTTTGAGACGTTTTTTTCACCTCCTGTGAAATTTGCTTTTTGTTGGTTACGATCTTTTGCCTGTAAGGTATCGATATATATTGTCATTTTTCAAATCTTCCTCCCCCCCCCCCCCTAAGAACGACGTCTGGATCCGCCTATGCATCAAACAGACACTGTTCAGTATTCTTAATTATCATTATCGACATAATTATCGATTAATGATTACCATCCTTTAGATGTTAATACCAATGCTATTCGATTACTTTGTATGATAAATGAACTTATAACTTCCTGTTCTCTTGGATTCTTGACGGCGAACATAACGCAACGTAAGAAAAAACTAATAAAGGAAGTCATCGACTTAAAATAAAATTTGAGTATTTTTCCTCTATTATTTTAATTTTTTTTAATTGGAACTTGGAAATAATTTGGGAGATTTCGCAAACATTGTGATCCCATCGAACCGAAACTTTAATTCATTGGTATCTGAATTGGCTTAATAAGAACGTTCCCATATTGTTGGAAATTCTCTTCGACACTTACAGCGGCAACTCCATATCGTTGGACAAGTAATAATAATATAATAATAGTTTGGTACTACAGTCCTATAAGAACTTAGGACGAGCTCTCTCACCATTTTAAGCTGTGCGTGTTAATTTGTACTCAAATTGGTGGGACCTACAGTTTATTGCCGAAGCGAGTGAGAGCTTTTTCATAGGCAATGTTTTTACTCTCGTAGGTTTGCCATTTACTGCCGAGAGGTAGCGCGGTATATAAAAATGTTTCTATGAGAAGATGTTGTTAGCCCCAGTCCAGGCTTGAACCGGGGACCTTTCGGCTCGCAGTCCAACGCACTAACCACTGAGCTATCGCGGCTACGGTGCGCTGAAGTAATCTTTCTCACAAGAGATCATAGCAGAAAATCTCCATATCGTTGGACGTAGCAACGCTGAATAGATCATCAAGCGCTTAATAGAGCATCGCTGAATAGAGCATTGCTGAATAGAGCATTCCTGAATAGAGCATCGCTGAATATAGCATCAGTCGCTGAACAATTTGACAGTCTGCATGCGATTTCAACGTAACAGTTTTTGTTAAATAATGTTTAAAAGTGAGCAATCGTACAAAAATAAGTACAAAAACCGTCATTTTCTATTAATTATACATAAAAGACCTCAGTGCAAGATGTTCATTTTTTCCCTATAACGTGCATTGGCTGGCTGCAACCTATGACCGAGTGAGTTTCTACCGTTCCGTTATACATCAGAAAGAAAATTATAGCAACGTACATATATGAATGCTAAATAAATTTTGCATAAAAATTAATTAATATTCTATTAACTAAAATAATAAATTTGCTTATATCATTAATTGAATAATTAAATTAAAACAATAAGATACTAATGTGCAAAACTGTGTTTAAGATTTACATATATGTACAGAGTATTAATAATTGTATTATACATTAATTTTGTATACCATTATAAATCGTACGGCAACTTTACACATTGGAGTAAATTGCAATGTTAAAATTGGAGATCGGCCATTTTAAGCTTTTGCTCTTTTACATTGGCTTTGAAAGTCTCCACTCAACACTGATGAACATTTTTCTGGATTCACACTTTACAGTTTTTTAGCCTCTCTTGCACTGCCAGTATACATATCATTTGCTTTTGTAAGTGCTTGCCAAGTCTACACTTTCTCATAAATCGTACATGAATAAATTTGCGTTGGATTTGTTTTACATTGCTTAACATATGTTAAGTGAAAAGTCTTCACTTTATGTTAAAAATATATGCAGCGTTACTGCATAAAGTAATAAATAACATTTTATAAATCAATATATTTACGATTATAAATGCGTGCATTTTTATCTCTTTATAAATTATATTTTCATTACACAAAATAAATATAAACCTATATATATATTCTAATAAGTATTACAATTTGTTTCTGGATTTTATTTGCAACATTTTTTTTTTTGAATTTTTGGGGTTCTCTTTTTTACTGGATTTCACTTTCATTGGATTGTTGGGATTGTGTTTTTTTGCGGATTGATTTCTATATTCTATTACCATGTCTGCACTGCACATTTTTATTCGAGCAACTGATCTAGTTGTTGAATTTAATGCGAACTATTCAGATGTCCCATCGATCAATTATATAAATACTTCTCCATGGGATCCTATTTTAATTTTTCTTTGCTGTCCCCGATGCGACGCTCGAATTATGGGAGCAAAGTCTAAAAGACAAAACATCAATTCCTCAGTGGAGTGCTTTAGATGCATTCCTTACCGAGCGTCACAAGACATTAGAAGCCATAGGTGACATGAAACAAAGCTCTTCTTCGAAAATGTGTTTAAAAAAACTGACTCAATTTCCTAGTCAAACAGCTCCGAAAAAATTTAATGCGTATCATGCTAACGTTACTGTGTCGGTTTGTGTTCTCTGCCCTAAGCAACAACATATGTTGAGAGCATGTCCTAAATTTTTAAGTTTTAGTGCTGCAGATAAGTAGATATTCGACAATCAAGAAATGCAACTGTTGTTTAAATTGCTTGACTCGTAACCATGCTGTCAAGGATTGCCGCATTATGTAGCGCTGTTCTGTGTGTAAAAACAGCCACCATTCCCTATTGCATAGAGATACTTCTACAACCTCATCTGGATTAAATCAAGTTTCAAGGTACGTCGTACGTCGTATCGCTTCCTTTCAAAGAAGAATATCTTTCAAAAATACAACTTGGTTCATCTCGCGATATAGCTTATCGGCAATTTTTTCGCAATGAACATCTTTAGCAAAAAGGCCTACACTAAAAACATCTTATAATAATGTTGTTAATGAACATCTTCAACTGAATCATATGGAAAAATTTGAATCTCCTCGATGCTGTATACAAACCAGAAAGTAGATTGACAGCATTACGAGTGGTTTTTAATGCGACAAATAAAACATCGAATGGTTCTAGTCTTAACGATGTACTTCACGTAGGTCCAGTTCTAAAATCAGATCTCAATTTACTTATGTTACGCAGGAGATGTTACAAATACGTCTTTAATAGCGATATGCAAAAAATGAATAGACAAATACTTGTCGAACCGTCCTTTTCAGCGAATACTTTTTAAAAATTCAGCAAAGGATGAGATTTCTGATTTTGAACTTAAAACGGTTACTTTTGGGGATAATTGCGCTTCTTATCTTGCCATTAGGACTTTGTTACAGCTTGCGCATGATATTCATGAGCAATACCCTTATACTGCATCCATTCTTAAGAATTGCATGTACGTCGATGATGTTCTGGCAGGAGTTCACGACATACCTAAAGCTATTAAAGCCCAAAATGGACTTATTAGTGCCCTTTACACCGCAAGATTTTCTCTCAGAAAATGGACCGCAAACTCGATCGAAATTCTTGGGGACCTGTCCAAGGAACATTTATTAGATATGGACTTTTTGAGTTTTGATGACTCAAGCAACGCACGGGCTCTGGGCATACGATGAAACGCGCGCAAAGATTACTTCTATTTTATTGCAGAACCAATTAGAGAATAGGAACTTTTTACAAAAAAGGAGGTGTTATCAGCAACAGCAAAACTTTTTGCTCCTGCAGGCTGGTTGGCATCAATAATTGTGATAGCTAATTATAATGCTACTGGTCTGGTTAAATCGGACTGGTTGGGATCAGGTCCTTGCACCTCAAACCATTGCAAAATAAAACAGTTTTGTCGAAAACTACCATTTTATAAATAATTTCGAAATTCCTCGGTTGATTTCTTACTCCCCCGATTGTATAGCTTAAATTCATGCATTTTCTGACGCTTAACAAAAATGGAAATATCTCAACCCATCTAATAATGGCAAAAACAAAAGTTGTACCTATTAAGAGCATTTCAATACCTCGATTGGAGCTATGCGGAGCTCTGCTTCTTGCGGAGATGGTCGACACAATTGTTTCGTAACTCCATATTCAAATTGACAGAATATTTTGCAGGACTGATTTCACCATTGTGCTCTCTTGGTTACAAAAGCCACCGTGTTCGTGGACATGCTTTGTTAGGCAAAAAAGTAGGCAAACTACAACACAGATGATGTAGCGAGTCCACAAGAGCTTATTCAAAACGATTTGTGGTGGCAAGGACCCAATTGGCGTAAATTTGACTACTCCCGATGGCCAGTTCCGAAAACTCTTATTGTTGAAACGACTATGGAAGCTAGACCAGTTAACACTCACGCCTGCCTTTTGCCTCAATATGAACACATCCTAGAAAGGTTTTCATCTTTAGCTCGTGCTCTTCACTCCGTAGCTTATATATTTTTTTACAACACGTATAAGTGGAATGGTGTTCAAACCACATACAGTTCTTTATCAATAACAGGAAAAGAAATCTTTTTTGTTAGAAATCGTCTGATTATTTTAAGGCAAAGGGTAAATTTTTCTGATGAATATAAAAGTTTAATAGAAAATTCTACGATTCATCCAAAGAGTAGCATATTAACCCTTAATCCATATTTAGATTCAAATGGAGTTTTGCGTGTAAATGGTCAGTTTACCAACTCTCCCTTCCTTTTATTTAACGAGAGCCATCCTATTCTAGTGTCATATAATTGCAGATATGCTAAACTACTAGTTCAGTTTATGCATCAAATTTCTCTTCATGGTGGCAATTTACTAGTCTTGCGTTTGATCAGAAATCAATACTGGATCCCAAAAGTGAAAAATCTTGTTAAAGCTACAATTCATCAATGCAAAATTTGTGTTTTAGAAAGAAAGAAACAGCAAACTCAAATTATGGCAGCACTTCCAATAGAAGGCACGGATTTTTCTAGTACATTTGAAACAAAGGGCATGGATTTTGCAGGACCTTTTGACGTTAAAAATTATACGGGTCGAGCGTGTCTTATTTTTCGACAAAGGCTATTCATTTAGAAGCCACAAGCGATTTGTCAACATCAACTTCTTGGCAGCGTTTTCGCGTTTTACATCAAGAAGGGGATGTCCTAAAAAACTATTTTCGGATAATGGCACAAATTTTGTTGGTGCATCTAAAATAATTAAAAAAGATTTTCATGATTTTCTAGTATCTTCACAAGAAAAGGTGTGCTTAATACAGCCACCAAAACCTTACATGGAACTTCATTCCTGCTGGCGCTCCACACATGGGTAGATTGTGGGAGGCAGGAGAGAATAGTTTTAAAACACATTTAAGAAAACTGGCTATAACTCACAAATATACTTTTTAAGAACTATCCACTCTTCTATGTCGCATTGAAGCCTGTCTCAACTCAAGACCTCTCAGTGCAATATCCACCAATGCATCAGATATTGCTGCCCTAATACCAGGACATTTTCTTATAGGGGGTCCTTGTGGCACCAGCTGAATTGAGCATTACAGGAAATCCTCTCAGTATAATGAACAGGTGTACAAAATTAATAGCCTTTGCTCAACAATTGTCTCTGCGTTGGAAGGAAGAATACTTGAAAGAACTCCATAAGCGGTATAAGTGGAAGTTTCCGGATAGAAATTTAACTGTTGAATATTTAGTAGTTATTAAACAAGAAAATCTTCCAACCACTGATTGGTGTCTGGGGAGAATTGTTAATGTTTATACTGGAACCGACGGACGCGTACGAGTAGCTGACATTAGAACACAAAACGGTATTGTCACTCGCCCCATTGTTAAACTTATTATCTTCCCTAATCAACTTTAATAGTAAACAATATGTCCCTTATATTAGATATGATTTTTATTATAGATTACACTTCTTTCATACAAATACATGATGGAATTGACGCGGTCGACTTAAAATAGAGCCGACAATACATGCCGAGTTTGTAAACGGAACCACCCGCTCCGATTCTGCTATAAGTTTCAAGCTATGAACTATAAGAAGCGCTTGCGGACTATTATTTTACATCAATATTGTTCAAGGTGCTTGGCGCATTCTCACATTTCGAAAAATTGTAGGAGCACAAAAACTTGCTCGTACTGCAATGGCGATCATAACACGTTAATACACGCTAACACTAGGTTGGATCTTACGTGAAATCCGCGTCAAGCTGCGCGCCCTTCTTCCTTGCCAACTATAAACCAATCTATATCCATTTTACCTACTGCCGTCGTTCAAGTGAAAGTGAGAAAATTTCAATTTATCACTTTCTTTTTATTGTACATTTTTATAATAATAATTTTATAAGTCTTCTTGCAGTTGTAATACTGCAAGGAGGCCGTCAATGTTTGCATCAAACAGACAATGTTCAGTATTCTTAATTATCATTATCGACATAATTACAGGGATTGAAACCTAAACGAATAACGGTTTTGATTTCGGTTTCTTCCACGTTTCGGTTTCGGTTACGATTTCAGTTTTAAGTTTTTATAACAAACGGTTTCGGTATACCGGTTCCAAGTTACGGTTTCGGTTTTGATTTCGGTTTTGGTAAAAAAATACTTATTTTTTTCAAATTTTTCATTGTCTTCAACCAGGCGTAAAGTGGATTTTCATATACCTGGTTATCACCTATTGCCACTATTCTCTGCCCATAGGGGTCTTGCTCTTTTTATTCGGAGTGACGTTGCGTATCAACTGCAGCAACAACATAGTGTGTCGGATAGCGAATTTAATACTATTTGGGTTAAATTCAAAATCCAAACACACATCATGCACTTGTGCTTTCTTTATAGGAGTCCGAATATAGATAGGGTTTCCACCAGCAATAAGCTGGATGTCTTATCTGATTCAATCTCAAATATATTGGAGCGATTTCCAGGCAGTGAAATTGTTGTTGCGGGCGATTTTAATGTGCACAACGCCACTTGGTTGAGCCACTCGGGTCTATCAACACAGGAGGGTTTTTATGTTGAGCTTTTTGCCGAGTGCAACCAACTCACTCAAATGGTGAAGGAGTCGACGTATATTCCACGCGTCGGCGGTCAAAGCCCAAAAGTCCTAGACCTTTTTCTGACTTCACATCATGAAAAATATGATGTAAAAGTCCTTGCACCTCTTGGTAATTCCGACCACTGTACTGTTTCCGCTGAGTTTTCGTATTCTAGTTTACGCACCTCTTCGATTAAAGCCCCGAAGAGGACTGTATGGCTTTACGAAAAAGCAAATTGGGTTGCGTTAAATGATTTTTTTCGCAACTTTAATTGGAAATTGTGTTTCGCTGACAGAGACATAAATGCTGCGGCTTTAATGGTACAAAATATTATTTTATTAGGTATGCGGTCCTTCATACCTTCTAAAAAAATTAGCATTAAACCTAAGGACCACTCTTGGTTCAATGAGACTTGCAGGATTGCAGTCAGGTCGAAAGAGGAAGCCTTTCAGACTTGGCGTTCTAACAAGAATGCTGAGACTGAAAGACTTCGTATACAGGCTAGGAATCGCTGTAATGCCGTGATCTCGAGCGAAAAGTTTCTTCACGAACAAAACGCAAAAAGGTCCTACTCTATCACAGGGGTAGTCAAAATTTATGGTCATTTGTAAAAAGGGTGAAGAATCAGACGACATCGTCTACTCCAACTCTTAGTATGAATGGCCAGACCTTCACTGACCCGGTTGAATTATTTGCAAATAATTCAACGCTCCCAGAAAGTAATCAACCACTGCCTGTCGTCGATTTTGTTTCTTCTGCAATGCCGGAGATACATTTTCGAACTTGGGCAGTTAAAAAGGTTTTAGCAAACCTCAACATTAACAAATCCTCTGGGCCAGATGGCATATCTGCCCATGTGTTGAAGAAGTGCGCGTCAACGCTGGATTGTCCGTTGCGTAACCTTTTCAACATCTCCTACACGACAGGAGTTTTTCCATCTTGTTGGAAGGTTGCCAATGTCCAGCCAGTTCCGAAAAAGGGCTTCACATCATGAAAAATATGATGTAAAAGTCCTTGCACCTCTTGGTAATTCCGACCACTGTACTGTTTCCGCTGAGTTTTCGTATTCTAGTTTACGCACCTCTTCGATTAAAGCCCCGAAGAGGACTGTATGGCTTTACGAAAAAGCAAATTGGGTTGCGTTAAATGATTTTTTTCGCAACTTTAATTGGAAATTGTGTTTCGCTGACAGAGACATAAATGCTGCGGCTTTAATGGTACAAAATATTATTTTATTAGGTATGCGGTCCTTCATACCTTCTAAAAAAATTAGCATTAAACCTAAGGACCACTCTTGGTTCAATGAGACTTGTAGGATTGCAGTCAGGTCGAAAGAGGAAGCCTTTCAGACTTGGCGTTCTAACAAGAATGCTGAGACTGAAAGACTTCGTATACAGGCTAGGAATCGCTGTAATGCCGTGATCTCGAGCGAAAAGTTTCTTCACGAACAAAACGCAAAAAGGTCCTACTCTATCACAGGGGTAGTCAAAATTTATGGTCATTTGTAAAAAGGGTGAAGAATCAGACGACATCGTCTACTCCAACTCTTAGTATGAATGGCCAGACCTTCACTGACCCGGTTGAATTATTTGCAAATAATTCAACGCTCCCAGAAAGTAATCAACCACTGCCTGTCGTCGATTTTGTTTCTTCTGCAATGCCGGAGATACATTTTCGAACTTGGGCAGTTAAAAAGGTTTTAGCAAACCTCAACATTAACAAATCCTCTGGGCCAGATGGCATATCTGCCCATGTGTTGAAGAAGTGCGCGTCAACGCTGGATTGTCCGTTGCGTAACCTTTTCAACATCTCCTACACGACAGGAGTTTTTCCATCTTGTTGGAAGGTTGCCAATGTCCAGCCAGTTCCGAAAAAGGGCGAGGCCACGAACCCTGCCAATTACCGACCCATTGCAATATGCTCTGCACTCTCCAAGGTAATGGAGAGCGTAATTAACTTCCACTTTGTGAACTATCTTGAGCACAACGAATTGCTCAGTGACCGACAATACGGTTTCCGTAGGACCAGATCCACAGGTGACTTGATGGCGGTCCTCTCCGAAAAGTGGAATAATTGTGTTCACCTTTTCGGGGAGAGTAAGGCTGTTGCTCTTGATATTTACAAGGCTTTTGATCGAGTGTGGCATAAAACCCTCGTTTCAAAACTTATTGCATTTGGTGTCGGTGAATCATTTACTCGATGGATATCGAGTTTTCTCCAGGATCGTTCAATACGATGGATGGTGATCTTTCAGAACAACAATCCATCAATTCTGGAGTTCCGCAGGGTTCCGGCCTATCCCCGTCCCTATTTCTGGTATTTATCAATGACCTTCTGTCATTGACCCAGAACCCAATTTATTCCTTTGCAGATGACAGTAACATTTGTCATTCATACTCGTTCAACAAGCGCCCAAACTCTTTGGAGATTGAGAGTAAAAGACGCATTATGAATGACACACTCAATAATGATCTTAAATCAATCTCCGAGTGGAGTGTTGCAAATAGAGTAGATTTTTATGCAAGCAAGACCCAATGTTGTCTGTTATCTGACAAAAGAATGGATTCACCCCTACCTCCCCTCAATATGGGTGCAGTGGATATTGCGCAGTCAGCTGCTCTTGACGTTCTGGGCATATCAATTCAATGTGATCTCCGTTGGAATGAACACATATTTAATGTGTCGAAAGAAGCGGCCAAGTGCCTCGGTCCTGCTGACTTACGCACTGTCTACACTACCTATATACGGCGTAAAATGGAATTCAATTCGCACATTTGGGCAGGAACTTCAAAATCCTCCTTGGAATTCCTGGACCAAATTCAACAACGTGCGATATATTTGATAGGGGATGAAAATATCTCATCGTATATAGGGGGCATCCCCTGAGCGTTGGTTAATTTGTAAAAAAAAAGAAGAAAATTTTTTTTTCACAATTTCCATCCATAAAAGCAAAAGAAATTAAATTCCAACAATTCAGTGAACTGCAATTTCTGCAAACGGCCTGTATACTTGAAAGGTGCGAACTTGTCGAATTTGCACTTTATTTTTCGTATTTTCTTAAGTAGTTACTGAGATGTTAATAATTTGAATCTTATTTTTCTAATTTTTTTTTGCATTACCAATATTTTTTTATTACCTTATTATATTTTTTTATCCTTATAATATATATGTCCGAAATTGATTTTAAAAATCAATTAAAAGACTTAGAAATGGTATTCTGTTGGTAACAGTTAGATCATGAACCATTCTCTAAAACAAATGATCTTTTCAAAACCTGTCACACTTTACTCCAGGTTATCCTATTTAATTTTCTAATACTAATAAATAAAAACCAATATCATTAAAATTTGAATCATTAGCTGTGTTCCGTGGCGTGTGATCTAGAGCCATAGCTCTATTTTCTATACATAACATCAACAAACAATTAGAACCAGATCAAAAGCTAGTTCAATCGAATGCTGCCAAGTTTTCTTTTAAAAAAATTGTTGGCAATATTTCATATTTGACACTAACGAAATAATTTTTAAATTTACGTTTGAAATTAAATTGTAAAATGTTTGTTTTTATTTGATTAATTCGACCGTCCGGTGTGTGTTCGCGATAAAATGGACTTTTTGTGTGGTTACATTTTGTTCTGGCCAGTAAAATGCAGTTCAAACGGCATCTTAAGTGAAATTTTGGCTGCACATTTTTCCGTCATAAGCTGTGAGCTGTTTGTAACGTTTAGAGCTGCATACATATTTATGAATGCAGAACAGCTTTTCCTGGCCACAAACAAAATATAACCACGTCCTTTTAAATAAAAAAGCGAAGTCCGTAACTTGTGCATGTTCTGTGTTGCTACATGATTATAATGGATCTAAACCTTGTGAAATGGTCGGCAAATAACAGTCCCTATTTTAAAAAAGTTACATTTCTGTGTATATTCCTAATTTTTATTAATTTATACTACTGAGCCCTTCTTCCTACCATGATTATGGCGTGGTTTTAGTTATTTGACATAGAGATCAATGCCAATGTCCAAAACCAAAAAAAAAAAAAAAAATTTGAACCATCCGATGAAGTGTATCTTTTACATTTGGTGGAAAGGCATGGTCATTATAAATTTTGTTTCGTATTTTTGCGAAGTACAGTCCGTGTTTTTTTAACGTGAATCACGCTTGTAATGAGTTGCAATAGCTCTGCATTCTGCTTATTTTATGTATTTCAAATTTGCCATTTTCTTTTAGAACAAACAACAAATAATCAAAAGTTTGCGAAACGGCCGTAGGTCGGCCACCCGCTAACACTCTCATACAGTTAGAGTTTAGTGGGTCTTAGGAATTTTTGAAAGACCTTTTGCAGTATTTTTTTTTGAGAATTTCGTGATTTTATATGCTGTTTTTGAGAAATGGACGGTAAAGTGTAGTTCGGCACATATTCATATACAAACAAATTTTAATTTATTTGATGTGTAGATGTCATGAAATTGTCAGAAATGCCAGATGAGCAGCAGTGCTGCCAAATTTGTCAAAATAGAACCATTGCCGTTCCAGTGAAACTGATCTGGGTTAACTGCCACGGGAACACAGCTATTATTTTGAAGTTTTGTTTTGGATTTTTTTATTTTGGGAACTCCAAATTCTATTAAATGTCATTTAAACATGCCTTGTACTTAAGATCTTCTATATAATATAAAATATATGTTTCTGTTTCTTTTTATACTTTTTTAAAAACCGTTTTAAACCGGTATAAAACTGAAACCGTTTATTTCGGTTTTGGATATCTGTTTATTTCTGATTTTCGTATAAAAATGAAACGGTTTTAATCGGATATCGGTTTCGGTTACGGTTTTAATCCTTGCATAATTATCGATTAATGATTACCAACCTTTAGATATTAATACCAATGCTATTCGATTACTTTGCATGATAAATGAACTTATAACTTCCTGTTCTCTTGGATTCCTGACGGCGAAAATAACGCAAAGTAAGAAAAAACTAATAAAGGAAGTCATCGACTTAAAATAAAATTTGAATATTTTTCCTCAATTATTTTAATTTTTCTAATTGGAATATGGAAACAATTAGGGAGCTTTCGCTATTACTCTCACAAACACAATATAAATACTGAAATGAATGCAAACGCATATGTTCTATATTTGAATTTATTTATCCATTTATTACTTTTATAATATATTTATTTAATATACAAATTTGTATTATAATTTTCATAATTTTTAATATTTTCAATATTGATATAAATTTCTTATTTCATTTCGTAATCTTAATCCTGTAATGAATTTATACCTTAACCGTAATTACTGCAAGGCGGGCGGCGATGTTAATGTGAAATATTTATCCCTATAGCTATAACAAATCTATTACAATTAACATTAAGGTTATCTCCATTAGATGGCGTTTCACTTCTTATGAAGATTATCTTTGTATAATATTTAGATAATAAGTTAATTTCCGTTTTACTAAAATAATCTTAAGCTCTCTTGTTAACCAACTATTGAATCGGTAAGACGAAATAAAGAATTTATAAAAAGAATCATATGTTCTAATCCGCTTTTCTATTCAATATATCTTAAACAATTCGGTTTGGCTGTCCCATTATGGAGTAAATCTGGAGAGATCCATTTTCAAGCATACAGATGCTTATCGCTTTTGTTCTTGCCAAAAATGCAAGAACAAGATGCAACACCAATAAATTTTTGATCATCACTACAAAAAATACATATATATTAAAAATATATTTTTGGTTTTATAAATTAAATGAAATAATGCACATAGATCTTAACATAAGAAAAACTTAATGGTTTTACAATTTACAAAAAAATTATGCATACAAGTAAAAACAAAATAATAATGTTTAATTTCAGTGCATATGCGTCACAGACCTTATTTTCAAGATGCTTTATTATTTAGCCTTGAAAAACAAGAAAAGCAATACGAAAACACACATCTTCATTAATGTTCACGTTCATAAATATTTTGCGCTCTTTGCATTGTTACTTGTTGTTCATTCCTTCTTTCAATATTTTATAATATAATCAATATTTTCGAATTTCATTATTTCCTTAGAAACATAATATATACATTAAAATGTTAAAAATGCAAGATTCGTGCTTTTCTTGCATTTCTTGCAGTTTTAGTCTTGAACTTGCTCTTACACTTACTATCTTACACTTGCACAAAATTCTCCATTTTTTCTCGCTCTTGCAAAAAATGCAAGAACAAGATGCAAAAACAAGAAATTTTTGGTTATCACTAATTTGAAGTGCAAGGATAATGACCAACTGCCACATTTTCAAGTTTAGAATTACTTTGTAAAAATAAGAACTACTATGTGCTTATTTTTGACCTATTTGTTTTAAAGCTTAAAAAAAACATTTTAAAAACAAGCTCTTAAAAAAATCTGTACTAAAAAATTAAAAATAAATTTATGAAAAATACAAAATATATTTATAGTAGGAATGTATATTTATAATGGATACATATTAACATATTATAAGCAATACATTTTAAAATTTACTAAGAGGTTTGCAAATACAAAAATAAAATCGTTCGGCAAAATTATTGCATATTACAGTACAACTCTAAAGGTCGAATCACACGATTAAATAAAAAGTCAACTTTTGAATCAATTTTCAAATAATTTTAATAACAATCGTGTGATTGCCCAATTTTTGTATGGAAAATTAGGCAATAACACGATTGATATTTGAATTGTTTTGAAAATTGATTTAAAAGTTGACTGTTTATTCAATCGTGTGATTCGAGCTTAACACTAATAAACTTTGAAATTCAATTCAACTTTGCAATAGTTTTCAATGTAATTTTGGAGTAGGGGTAGAGTAGGCAGTGCTGATATCGGAAGCCCAATGATATGTGTTATTTTTTTTAATTCAGGATAATCTGGCAAAACTGAACTTTTAATTAGAAATATGTATTTATTGTATTTAATTTAAGTGCTTGAATTTGCTAAATGATGCAGATTTACGTAATATATCTCCTTGCGTGTCGTAATTGCAAAGAGGTGCGTGGCACCTGTCAAATAAGCAAACCTTGTAAAATGCTACAACTCTCGGCTTATAAAAGTTATAGTTTTAAAATAGTTTTAAAAATTGAGTTCATATTTTACATTATAATAACAATGTAGAATCTTGGTGTGACTGGACAAAGGGACGTGGTATCTCCTATACAATCTTGCCTTACGCTGTAAAGAGTTATAGTGTGCTGAGCGATTGCGAGATATGAAGTATAAAGTGTTGTAGATTTGTGGTGTATAATATATATATATATATATATATATATATATATATATATATATATATATATAAAAATATTATCATAATTGTATTTGTATTTATATTTATTTAATATTTTTTGCAAATAATATGTTAATATGTATCCATTATAAATATTGTTACGAAAAGAGTAAATTTGCTCCACTAGCAAGCAATCCACTGCAAGCAATCAACATTAATAAATGAGACGCAAGACAATTCAGCGCACTAAGAAATGTGTTAGAAAGAGACGGAAGATCATTCAGCGCAATAAGCAATATGCGAGAAAGAGATGGAATATTAGCACATTGAAACACATGAGTGCGAATGAGATGCCAATATCATGCGTCATTCAAGAAACGATTAGAAGGTTCTCGAAACATGTCAAAGCTTGTCGAAACGTGTCGAACTGATGCAGGCAGTATATAAGGGCACCGCATCTGAGACACAGCACTTCAGTTATGATTTGATAGTGAACTAGTGCGTCTCGTGAGTGAAAATTGTTAAGCTAAATTGTATAAAAGCAGCAGTTGATATAAGTGATTACTCTTTAAGTTGTTATTTAAATAAATATAGGTAATTAACACTAGTTGAAATAATACTAGTTAAAAATAAATATTAGTGTGATTTTATTTTGTACATAATCCAGTGATACGAACTCGTAGAACAGTTTTCTGTAGATTGAATTTTCGTAACATTGGTGTCAGATTAAATTAGACATGAAGCGCGAAATTCTAGAAAATTGGAAACCTCATCTAGAAAATTCTAACAAAATGGAACAAAAGCTTCTAGAAAATGCAAAAACGTGACGAAAATTTAGAACAGCTTTAAGAACATTCGAAGCATCTTCTGGCAGTTTCTAATACACTCCATGGCAAGTAAACGAACTTGAGGCACATGTAAATGACATGGAAAGCAAATTTGAAAAATTGTAAAATGGCATCGACAAAAAAGTTTCAGAAAATGCAAGAAGATTTCGGTGCGTCACAGCTAAGAGGACCTACGCAGCATGTTGTTAGTGGTACGAGGCTAAAGTCGCCGATTTACGATGGAACTACAGCGTTCAACATTTTCAAGCTGCAATTCGAGACCACGGCTGTAAGTAATCGATGGAAAAATGAGGACAGCTTAGCCGCATTTATCGTGGCGCTAAAAGGAGGCGCTGCCGAAGTATTGCAGACTGTTCCAGAAAGTGATCGAAACAGTTATTTAGCGGTTATGGCTTCACTGCACCGCAAATATGGCAATGATCACATGAAGCAGATCTACAGAATGGAACTAAGGGACCGAATGCAAAGAAATGGTGAAACATTGCAGGCGTATGCAGCGGACGTCGAGAGGCTTGCGCATTTGTCGTATGTAGATTCAACGAGTGATTTCATAGATTTCATTGATGGCATACGTGATCCGGAAACAATACGTGCCACAATGTAAATGCCGAAAGTGACATTTACGGAAACTGTAACCACAGCGCTAACGCAAGAGACAGCAACTACGTTGTGCCGCCCAGCGCCAAAGGTCCGTAAACTCGATGTTGAGAATGAAGACCTACTTCAAGTAATTTGCCAAGCATTAAAAAGTGGAGCTAAACCAAATTACGCTGCTGCCAACCGTGACACCCAATTTAAAGGTAAATGCTGCAACTGTGATACATATGGGCATCAAGCGCTCAATAAATCAATCTGCAGATGAACCCAGACATGAAGAAAGACAGGATCATGTCCAAAATAACATACATTTTCGAGAGAAAACAGCATTCAGTACTGGCGATGGACGGTTAATGGAGCATGTAGTGAAAGTTCTACAATGGAAAACTTGCCTGGTATACCTTGATGACATAATTGACATGGGCAAGGACTTTGACGAGCATCTAAGAAATTTAGAGGAAGTATTCCTTCGATTGGAAAGTGCGGGTCTATAACTTAGCCCAAAGAAATGCTCACTTTTCAAGAAATAAGTCAAGTATCTGGGTCATCGAGCAACCATGGAAGGAGTGCATACCGATGAAGATAAAATAGTTGCAGTAAAGAAGTGGCTCAGACCGCAGAACCTACATGACCTGCACATACTACAGGCGATTTGTTTCAGATTTTGCCGTTGCAGTCTGCACGACTTGACAAGAAAAAACACGCATTTCAATGGGGCGAAGTTCAAAAAAGGGCGTTTTTGATATTAAAAGATCTACTGTGCTCGGCATCAATTCTGGCGTATCCATTTCCAGGTGAGAAATTTATACTTGATACGGATGCAAGTGGATATGGAATAGGCGGAGTTCTCTCTCAAGTGACACAGTAAAATCTTGTCCAAGCCCGAGCGAAATTACTGTGTCACCAGGAGGGAGCTTTTTGCTATAATCGAAAGTGAAAGAAATGTCCACAAATATCTGTATGGACAACAGTTTCACTTGAGAACCGATCACGACTAACTGAGATGAAATGAATGCAAACGCATATGTTCTATATTTGAATTTATTTATAGATTTATTACTTTTATAATATATTTATTTAATATACAAATTTGTATTATAATTTTCATAATTTTTAATATTTTCAATATTGATATAAATTTCTTATTTCATTTCGTAATCTTAATCCTGTAATGAATTTATACCTTGAAGCTGTAATTACTGCAAGGCGGGCGGCGATGTTAATGTGAAATATTTATCCCTATAGCTATAACAAATCTATTACAATAAACATTAAGGTTATCTCCATTAGATGGCGTTTCACTTCTTATGAAGATTATCTTTGTATAATATTTAGATAATAAGTTAATTTCCGTTTTACTAAAATAATCTTAAGCTCTCTTGTTAACCAACCATTGAATCGGTAAGACGAAATAAAGAATTTATAAAAAGAATCATATGTTCTAATCCGCTTTTCTATTCAATATATCTTAAACAATTCGGTTTGGCTGTCCCATTATGGAGTAAATCTGGAGAGATCCACTTTCAAGCATACAGATGCTTATCGCTTTTGTTCTTGCCAAAGATGCAAGAACAAGATGCAACACCAATAAATTTTTGATCATCACTACAAAAAATACATATATATTAAAAATATATTTTTGGATTTATAAATTAAATGAAATAATGCACATAGATCTTAACATAAGAAAAACATAATGGTTTTACAATTTACAAAAAAATTATGCATACAAGTAAAAACAAAATAATAATGTTTAATTTCAGTGCATATGCGTCACAGACCTTATTTTCAAGATGCTTTATTATTTAGACTTGAAAAACAAGAAAAGCAATACGAAAACACACATCTTCATTAATGTTCACGTTCATAAATATTTTGCGCTCTTTGCATTGTTACTTGTTGTTCATTCCTTCTTTCAATATTTTATAATATAATCAATATTTTCGAATTTCATTATTTCCTTAGAAACATAATATATACATTAAAATGTTAAAAATGCAAGATTCGTGCTTTTCTTGCATTTCTTGCAGTTTTAGTCTTGAACTTGCTCTTACACTTACTATCTTACACTTGCACAAAATTCTCCATTTTTTCTCGCTCTTGCAAAAAATGCAAGAACAAGATGCAAAAACAAGAAATTTTTGGTCATCACTAATTTGAAGTGCAAGGATAATGACCAACTGCCACATTTTCAAGTTTAGAATTACTTTGTAAAAATAAGAACTACTATGTGCTTATTTTTGACCTATTTGTTTTAAAGCTTAAAAAAAACATTTTAAAAACAAGCTCTTAAAAAAATCTGTACTAAAAAATTAAAAATAAATTTATGAAAAATACAAAATATATTTATAGTAGGAATGTATATTTATAATGGATACATATTAACATATTATAAGCAATACATTTTAAAATTTACTAAGAGGTTTGCAAATACAAAAATAAAATCGTTCGGCAAAATTATTGCATATTACAGTACAACTCTAAAGGTCGAATCACACGATTAAATAAAAAGTCAACTTTTGAATCAATTTTCAAATAATTTTAATATCAATCGTGTGATTGCCCAATTTTTGTATGGAAAATTAGGCAATAACACGATTGATATTTGAATTGTTTTGAAAATTGATTTAAAAGTTGACTGTTTATTCAATCGTGTGATTCGAGCTTAACACTAATAAACTTTGAAATTCAATTCAACTTTGCAATAGTTTTCAATGTAATTTTGGAGTAGGGGTAGAGTAGGCAGTGCTGATATCGGAAGCCCAATGATATGTGTTATTTTTTTTAATTCAGGATAATCTGGCAAAACTGAACTTTTAATTAGAAATATGTATTTATTGTATTTAATTTAAGTGCTTGAATTTGCTAAATGATGCAGATTTACGTAATATATCTCCTTGCGTGTCGTAATTGCAAAGAGGTGCGTGGCACCTGTCAAATAAGCATACCTTGTAAAATGCTACAACTCTCGGCTTATAAAAGTTATAGTTTTAAAATAGTTTTAAAAATTGAGTTCATATTTTACATTATAATCAATGTAGAATCTTGGTGTGACTGGACAAAGGGACGTGGTATCTCCTATACAATCTTGCCTTACGCTGTAAAGAGTTATAGTGTGCTGAGCGATTGCGAGATATGAAGTATAAAGTGTTGTAGATTTGTGATGTATAATATATATATATATATATATATATATATATATATATATATATATATATATATATATATATATATATAAAAATATTATCAAATTTGTATTTGTATTTATATTTATTTAATATTTTTTGCAAATAATATGTTAATATGTATCCATTATAAATATTGTTACGAAAAGAGGAAATTTGCTCCTCTAGCAAGCAATCCACTGCAAGCAATCAACATTAATAAATGAGACGCAAGACAATTCAGCGCACTAAGAAATGTGTTAGAAAGAGACGGAAGATCATTCAGCGCAATAAGCAATATGCGAGAAAGAGATGGAATATTAGCACATTGAAACACATGAGTGCGAATGAGATGCCAATATCATGCGTCATTCACGAAACGATTAGAAGGTTCTCGAAACATGTCAAAGCTTGTCGAAACGTGTCGAACTGATGCAGGCAGTATATAAGGGCACCGCATCTGAGACACAGCACTTCAGTTATGATTTGATAGTGAACTAGTGCGTCTCGTGAGTGAAAATTGTTAAGCTAAATTGTATAAAAGCAGCAGTTGATATAAGTGATTACTCTTTAAGTTGTTATTTAAATAAATATAGGTAATTAACACTAGTTGAAATAATACTAGTTAAAAATAAATATTAGTGTGATTTTATTTTGTACATAATCCAGTGATACGAACTCGTAGAACAGTTTTCTGTAGATTGAATTTTCGTAACATTGGTGTCAGATTAAATTAGACATGAAGCGCGAAATTCTAGAAAATTGGAAACCTCATCTAGAAAATTCTAACAAAATGGAACAAAAGCTTCTAGAAAATGCAAAAACGTGACGAAAATTTAGAACAGCTTTAAGAACATTCGAAGCATCTTCTGGCAGTTTCTAATACACTCCATGGCAAGTAAACGAACTTGAGGCACATGTAAATGACATGGAAAGCAAATTTGAAAAATTGTAAAATGGCATCGACAAAAAAGTTTCAGAAAATGCAAGAAGATTTCGGTGCGTCACAGCTAAGAGGACCTACGCAGCATGTTGTTAGTGGTACGAGGCTAAAGTCGCCGATTTACGATGGAACTACAGCGTTCAACATTTTCAAGCTGCAATTCGAGACCACGGCTGTAAGTAATCAATGGAAAAATGAGGACAGCTTAGCCGCATTTATCGTGGCGCTAAAAGGAGGCGCTGCCGAAGTATTGCAGACTGTTCCAGAAAGTGATCGAAACAGTTATTTAGCGGTTATGGCTTCACTGCACCGCAAATATGGCAATGATCACATGAAGCAGATCTACAGAATGGAACTAAGGGACCGAATGCAAAGAAATGGTGAAACATTGCAGGCGTATGCAGCGGACGTCGAGAGGCTTGCGCATTTGTCGTATGTAGATTCAACGAGTGATTTCATAGATTTCATTGATGGCATACGTGATCCGGAAACAATACGTGCCACAATGTAAATGCCGAAAGTGACATTTACGGAAACTGTAACCACAGCGCTAACGCAAGAGACAGCAACTACGTTGTGCCGCCCAGCGCCAAAGGTCCGTAAGACCTACTTCAAGTAATTTGCCAAGCATTAAAAAGTGGAGCTAAACCAAATTACGCTGCTGCCAACCGTGACACCCAATTTAAAGGTAAATGCTGCAACTGTGATACATATGGGCATCAAGCGCTCAATAAATCAATCTGCAGATGAACCCAGACATGAAGAAAGACAGGATCATGTCCAAAATAACATACATTTTCGAGAGAAAACAGCATTCAGTACTGGCGATGGACGGTTAATGGAGCATGTAGTGAAAGTTCTACAATGGAAAACTTGCCTGGTATACCTTGATGACATAATTGACATGGGCAAGGACTTTGACGAGCATCTAAGAAATTTAGAGGAAGTATTCCTTCGATTGGAAAGTGCGGGTCTATAACTTAGCCCAAAGAAATGCTCACTTTTCAAGAAATAAGTCAAGTATCTGGGTCATCGAGCAACCATGGAAGGAGTGCATACCGATGAAGATAAAATAGTTGCAGTAAAGAAGTGGCTCAGACCGCAGAACCTACATGACCTACACATACTACAGGCGATTTGTTTCAGATTTTGCCGTTGCAGTCTGCACGACTTGACAAGAAAAAACACGCATTTCAATGGGGCGAAGTTCAAAAAAGGGCGTTTTTGATATTAAAAGATCTACTGTGCTCGGCATCAATTCTGGCGTATCCATTTCCAGGTGAGAAATTTATACTTGATACGGATGCAAGTGGATATGGAATAGGCGGAGTTCTCTCTCAAGTGACACAGTAAAATCTTGTCCAAGCCCGAGCGAAATTACTGTGTCACCAGGAGGGAGCTTTTTGCTATAATCGAAAGTGAAAGAAATGTCCACAAATATCTGTATGGACAACAGTTTCACTTGAGAACCGATCACGACTAACTGAGATGATTACTTCAGTTCAAAGACCCAGAAGGTCAAATAACGCGTTGGATAGAAAGGAGGACATCATGGGAATGCAGGTGCTCTATCACGGCGACCGTGTAAACTGGAATGCAGACATTTCTTAAGAGCTGAAGGAAAGGCCGACATAATTGACATTTGCTTGTTGAATGTTTTACCTGAAGAAAAATGGTCTACGGAACAAATTCAAATTGATAAAAAGAGTGATCCCGACCTAACAAAAATCATTAGGTTCAAAGAGCGGCAATGAAAGCCATCATGTGAAGAGATAGCATCCGACAGTCCAATCACTAAAGCATACTGGGCACAGTATGGGCACAAGATGGTTGGTTATATCGAGTATGGGAAAATTAAGATGGCACTTCCTCTCGAAGTTTAATTGTTGTTCCCAAGTCATAAACAAAAGAAATATTAGCGAAATACCATGGTGGATCTAGTGGAGGTCATTTGGGCATTAATAAAACGGTCGAGAAGGTAAAGAAACGTTTTTATTGGGTGGGATGCCAAGAGTCGAGCCGGTTGGATTCGCAGTTGCCAGCAATGTGTACCAGCAAAAGGACAAACAGTCAAATGTCGCGGCAGGATGCATCAGTACAACGTGGGAGCACCATTTGAACGTATCGCCATGGACCATTTCCAATCGTCGGACCATTTCCAATCAGTGATGCGGGTAATAAGTATGTGCTTGTCGTCATCGACTACTTCAGCAAGTGGCATAAAGTGTATCCCATGCCGAATCAAGAAGCCACAACAGTTGCGGATGCATTAGTTAACAACTGGGTAAGCCGTTTTGGTTTACCATTGGAATTGCATTCAGATCAAGGAAGAAATTTCGAATCTGCTGTATTTAAAGAAGTATGCAAAGTCCTCAACATACACAAAACACGAACAACGCCATTGCACCCGCAATCTGATGGCATGGTAGAGAGATTCAATCGGACTTTGGGAGAGTATCTCAGAAAAGTGGTTGATAAAATCAAAAAGATTGGGATACACACATACCACTGTTCCTCATGACACCACAATTGCTTGGAACAGACATAAGATTACCAGCAGATTTAAGGTTTGGTGCGAGTTCTTCAGCTGGAATTCCTGTACACAATTATGTTTCCAGAAAAGTGAAGAAATGAACGAAGTGCATCAGTTTGGCAGCGTATACAATTTGCAAGTGATAAAATGAAGGCCAGAGACGACTTGCGCACAAATTCAGAGGGATTTACTGAAAGAGAACTTGTTTTGCTCTAGAACTCACAAAGAAAGAAAGGCTTATCCCCTAAGCTACAAACACACTGGGAAGGACAATACAAGATAATTAAAAGAATTAACGATGTCGTGTATCGGATTGAGAATACTGCAGGCTTTAGACGAAAAATGAAAGTCGTACATATAGAAATGTTGGCGCCATTCAAAGAGGGAGAGGATTAACATCTGTTCGGGACGAAGAGATTTAGGTGGAGGGCAGTCTTACGAAAAGATGTAACTTTCCCCATAGAGCAAGCATTCAACAATAATAAATGAGACGTAAGACAATTCAGCGCACTAAGCAATGTGTTAGAAAGAGACGGAAGATCATTCAGCGCAATATGCAATGTGCGAGAAAGAGATGAAAGATCGTCATATTGAAACACATGAGTGCGAATGAGATACCAATAGTAGAAGGTTCTCGAAACATGTCGAAACTGTCGAAACGTGTCGAACTGATGCAGTATATAAGGGTACCGCATCTGAAGCACAGCACTTCAGTTGTGATTTGATAGTGAACTAGTGCGTCTCGTGAGTGAACATTGTTAAGCTAAATTGTATAAATGCAGCAGTTGATATAAGTGATTATTTAAATAAATAAAGTTAACTAATACTAGTTGAAATAATACTAGTTAAAACCAAATATTAGTGTGTTTTCATTTTGTACACAATCCAGTGATACGAACTCGTAGAACAGTTTTCTGTAGACTGAATTTTCGTAACAATATACATACCTACTCTAAACATATTTTACATTTTTCGTAAATTTATTTTTAATTTTTAGTACTGATTTTTTTAATAGCTTGTTTTTTAAAAATCCCAAAGAAATGCTCACTTTTCAAGAAATAAGTCAAGTATCTGGGTCATCGAGCAACCATGGAAGGAGTGCATACCGATGAAGATAAAATAGTTGCAGTAAAGAAGTGGCTCAGACCGCAGAACCTACAGACCGCAGAACCTACATGACCTAAGAAGTTTCTTGGGACTCTGCACATACTACAGGCGATTTGTTTCAGATTTTGCCATTGCAGTCTGCACGACTTGACAAGAAAAATCACGCATTTCAATGGGGCGAAGTTCAAAAAAGGGCGTTTTTGATATTAAAAGATCTACTGTGCTCGGCATCAATTCTGGCGTATCCATTTCCAGGTGAGAAATTTATACTTGATACGGATGCAAGTGGATATGGAATAGGCGGAGTTCTCTCTCAAGTGACACAGTAAAATCTTGTCCAATCCCGAGCGAAATTACTGTGTCACCAGGAGGGAGCTTTTTGCTGTAATCGAAAGTGAAAAAAATGTCCACAAATATCTGCATGGACAACAGTTTCACTTGAGAACCGATCACGACTAACTGAGATGATTACTTCAGTTCAAAGACCCAGAAGATCAAATAACGCTTTGGATAGAATGATTACAGAGCTACGATTTCACCATCGAACATCGTAAAGGAGGACATCATGGGAATGCAGATGCTCTATCACGGCGACCGTGTAAACTGGAATGCAGACATTGCTTAAGAGCTGAAGAAAAGGCCGACATAATTGACATTCGCTTGCTGAATGTTTTACCTGAAGAAAACTGGTCTACGGAACAAATTCAAATTGATAAAAAGAGTGATCCCGACCTAACAAAAATCATGAGGTTCAAAGAGCGGCAATGAAAGCCATCATGACTAGCATCCGACATTCCAATCACTAAAGAGTAGCGTCAACGCACTTATGGGGGACGGACGTGTCGTCTCTTGTCTTTTTTAACGTGTTCCGTCCGTCGTTTAGTATAAATGTGTTTCAAAACTGTGTTTAATGTGCCCGCCCAACATAAGAAAAATAACGAAATAAAACAAAATTAAATTAAAACATAAACTAATAATAATTGACATAAAAAACTAAAAAGAAACACCAAATAAATAAAACAATAATAATTAAACAACAACAACCACATAATAGAACCTGTTTCGCGCTGCCTGCTGAGTTGCCGCACTCGCTGTTTTTGCAATTGCCGACGCAAAGGGCTTTTCTATGCTCTTTGCTGCAATTGCACAGGTTTGTTGACGTATCCCCTCCCTCCCCCATCCTACTCCACGCTACTAACGCGCACGGTTGAGGCTGCAGTGAGTGCGTAATCTATGCTGTGGTGAAGGCATAACACTCACCACGGCTTGACTTACGCTCTCATTTGTTTGTTTCAACTGCTGCGCCTTGGTATTATGTATGTCTGTTTTGAAGTTGCCCAGTAGAAAAAATGTCGCAAAAATTTCGAATAGATTTTTGCAACATTCGTGGGCTAAGGGCGAACTTTTTCTCGGTATATGCGTATAGGCCACAAATAATGGCACTAGGTGAGACCCAGGTTAATGAGGGTGCAGATCCACTGGATTTTCATATACCTGATTATCACCTATTGCCATTATTCTCTGCCCATAGGGGCCTTGCTCTTTTTATCCGAAGTGACGTTGCGTATCAACTGCAGCAACAACATAGTGTGTCGGATAGCGAATTTAATACTATTTGGGTTAAATTCAAAATTCAAACACACATCATGCACTTGTGCTTTCTTTATAGGAGTCCGAATTTAGATAGGGTTTCCACCTGTAATAAGCTGGATGCCTTATCTGATTCGATCTCAAATATATTGGAGCAATTTCCAGGCAGTGAAATTGTTGTTGCCGGCGATTTTAATGTGCACAACGCCACTTGGTTGAGCCACTCGGGTCTATCAACACAGGAGGGTTGTTATGTTGAGCTTTTTGCCGAGTGCAACCAACTCACTCAAATGGTGAAGGAGCCGACGTATATTCCACGCGTCGGCGGGCAAAGCCCAAAAGTCATAGACCTTTTTCTGACTTCACATCATGAAAAATATGATGTAAAAGTCCTTGCACCTCTTGGTAATTCCGACCACTGTACTGTTTCCGCTGAGTTTTCGTATTCTAGTTTACGCGCCTCTTCGATTAAAGCCCCGAAGAGGAATGTATGGCTTTATGAAAAAGCAAATTGGGTTGCGTTAAATGATTTTTTTCGCAATTTTAATTGGAAATTGTGTTTCGCTGACAGAGACATAAATGCTGCGGCTTTAATGGTACAAAATATTATTTTATTAGGTATGCGGTCCTTCATACCTTCTAAAAAAATTAGCATTAAACCTAAGGACCACTCTTGGTTTAATGAGACTTGCAGGATTGCAGTCAGGTCGAAAGAGGAAGCCTTTCAGACTTGGCGTTCTAACAAGAATGCTGATACTGAAAGACTTCGTATACAGGCTAGGAATCGCTGTAATGCCGTGATCTCGAGCGAAAAGTTTCTTCACGAACAAAACGCAAAAAGGTCATACTCTATCACAGGGGTAGTCAAAATTTCTGGTCATTTGTAAAAAGGGTGAAGAATCAGACGACATCGTCTACTCCAACTCTTAGTATGAATGGCCAGACCTTCACTGACCTTCACTGACCCTGAAAGCCCTCGTTTCAAAACTAATTGCATATGGTGTTGGTGAATCTTTTACTCGATGGATATCGAGTTTTCTCCAGGGTCTCCGAGTGGGGTCTTGCAAATAGAGTTGATTTTAATGCACGCAAGACCCAATGTTGTCTGTTATCTGACAAAAGAATGGATTCACCCCTACCTCCCCTTAATATGGGTGCTGTGGATATTGCAGAGTCAGCTGCTCTTGACGTTCTGGGCATATCAATTCAATGTGATCTCCGTTGGAATGATCACATATTTGACGTGTCGAAAGAGGCGGCCAAGTGCCTCGGTTTTTTAAAACGGTGTAAGACATACTTCACTCCTGCTGACTTGCGCACTGTCTACACCACCTATATTCGGCCTAAGATGGAATACAATTCGCACATATGGGCAGGGGCTTCAAAATCTTCTTTGGAGTTCCTGGATCGAATCCAACAGCGTGCAATATATTTAATAGGGGATGAAAATATTTCATCCTCTATTGGTTCTCTTGAGCACCGAAGGACCGTAGGGTGTGTAAGCCTGTTCTATAGGTATTACAATGGAAAGTGTTCGAGGGAAATATATGGCCTAATTCAACCAGGTCGTGTGTCCTCTCGTTCTACTCGGGCATCGAACCAAGCCCACCCCTTCGTAGTTCACTCGGCTCTCAATAGAACCACGCATTACCGAGAGAATTCGTTCTTCAGTCGCACGATACGTTTGTGGAACAATCTCCCTGCGTCTGTTTTTCCCGACATTTTTGATATTGGCATGTTCAAAACAAACATTCACCGACACTACTCCATCTTTCCACCCTCCATATAACCTATAATCCTTCCTTACGATCAACACTGTGCATTGCATGAATAGGGGGCATCCCCTGAGCGTTGGTTAATTTGTAAAAAAAAAAAAAAAAAAAAAAGAAATATTAGCGAAATACCATGGTGGATCTAGTGGAGGTCATTTGGGCATTAATAAAACGGTCGAGAAGGTAAAGAAACGTTTTTATTGGGATGGATGCCAAGAGTCAGTCGCCGATTGGATTCACAGTTGCCAGCAATGTGTACCAGCAAAAGGATAAACAGTCAAATGTCGCGGCAGGATGCATCAGTACAACGTGGGAGCACCATTTGAACGTATCGCCATGGATGTCGTCGGACCATTTCCAATCAGTGATGCGGGTAATAAGTATGTGCTTGTCGTCGTCGACTACTTCAGCAAGTGGCATAAAGTGTGTCCCATGCCGAATCAAGAAGCCACAACAGTTGCGGATGCATTAGTTAACAACTGGGTAAGCCGTTTTGGTGTACCATTGGAATTGCATTCAGATCAAGGAAGAAATTTCGAATCTGCTGTATTTAAAGAAGTATGCAAAGTCCTCAACATACACAAAACACGAACAACGCCATTACACCCGCAATCTGATGGCATGGTGGAGAGATTCAATCGGACTTTGGGAGAGTATCTCAGAAAAGTTGTTGATAAAATCAAAAAGATTGGAATACACACATACCACTGTTCCTCATGACACCACAGTTGCTTGGAACAGACTTAAGATTACCTGCGGATTTAAGGTTTGGTGCGAGTTCTTCAGCTGGAATTCCAGTACACAATTATGTTTCCAGAAAAAGTGAAGAAATGAACGAAGTGCATCAGTTTGGCAGCGTATACAATTTGCGAGTGATACTTGTGGGTTCTAGAGAACTTGTTTTGCTCTAGAACCCACAAAGAAAGAAAGGCTTATCCCCTAAGCTACAAACACACTGGGAAGGACAATACAAGATAATTAAAAGAATTAACGATGTCGTGTATTGGATTGAGAATACTGCAGGCTTTAGACGAAAAATGAAAGTCGTACATTGTTAAGCTAAATTGTATAAATGCAGCAGTTGATATAAGTGATTATTTAAATAAATAAAGTTAATTAATACTAGTTGAAATAATACTAGTTAAAACCAAATATTAGTGTGTTTTTATTTTGTACACAATCCAGTGATACGAACTCGTAGAACAGTTTTCCGTAGACTGAATTTTCGTAACAATATACATACCTACTATAAATATATTTTATATTTTTCGTAAATTTATTTTTAATTTTTATTACTGATTTTTTTAATAGCTTGTTTTTTAAAAAGTTTTTTATTATATTTTTAATTTTACTTTTGTAGTCATTAAATGGCCATTATTTATTGGAAAAAAAACATGGATTTTGAAAAACTGTTTCAATGACCATAGAATAGCATGTTCCATTGTCGAACCTTAATTGATTATGTGCCCATTACAACAGTTTTATCAAAAAAAAGTTCTAATGACGTCATTAAAAATTGTTATATTACATTATTATTTTTTATTATAAGAATTACTATACGCTTTTCATGGACTCTGCTGATGAAATTGGTTCACTCTAGCATATGTTAAATTGGTTGCGCGAAGGTCACTGTATCAAGTTCTGCATAGATCGGTTCAGCGATTACCGAGTTATAATTTTTGCCCTTAACACCCTTTGTCGATGATATTTTGAACTACTTTGTAGCCTTTGAACATTTCATTACCCCAAAGATTTCCTGTACCAAGCTTTGTCGAGATCAATTAAGTGGCTACCGAGATTTTAACGCCCTCTATCGATCGCACTTCAGAGGGTCCATTATTAATGTGCCCTATAGCGGAGAAAATCGAAGTTCTGAGATTGCCAAATTATTCCCCAGCGCCAATACCATACATGTTTAAAATTTCAATTATCTAGGTCAAGAACGCACTTCAGAGGGTCCATTAACAGTAAATGCGCCCCCTAGCGGACAAAATTAGAAGTTCTGAGTTTGTGATATTTTTCTTCGTGTCGAAAACTATACACACTCTACATTTCAACTTTATTGGTAAAGAACAGACCACACACGGTCCAAAAATAAGAGTAGCGCCCCCTATCGGCCAAAATGCGAACTTTAAAATTTATTTTTATATGTGCCACATCAAATACTATATGTGTTCCAAGTTTCAACTCGATTGGATATAAAGAAGTGTGTTGAATTTGATATTTTTGTGCCCGATATACTAACAAACGAACACAAGAACAAACAAGTGAAGTTAAATAAATCTATATATTATATTGTTACGAAAATTCAGTCTACGGAAAACTGTTCTACGAGTTCGTATCGCTGGATTGTGTACAACATAAAAACGCACTTATATTTGGTTTTAACTAGTATTATTTCAACTAGTATTAATTAACTTTTTAATTTAAATAACAACTTAAAGAATAATCACTTATATCAACTGCTGAATTACTACAATTTATCTTTACAATGTTCACTCACGAGACGCACTAGTTCACTATTAAATCACAACTGAAGTACAGTGCCTCAGATGCGCGGCCTTATATACTGCATGCATCAGTTCGACACGTTTCGACAAGCTTCGACTTGTTTCGAGAACCTTCTACTCGTTTCGTGAATGACGCATGCTATTGGCAGCTCCTTCGAACTCATGTGTTTTAATGTGCTGATCTTCCATCTCTTTCTCGCACATTGCATAGTGCGCTGAATGATCTTCCGTCTCTTTCTAACACATTGCTTAGTGCGCTGAATTGTCTTGCGACTCATTTATTATTGTTGATTGCTTGCACAGTGGAGCAAATTACCTCTTTTCGTAACAATATTAATATTAATTATATTAATATTAATAATAATAAAACAAAACGTATTTTTCTCTTGCACTAACCGGTCGTATTTCGGAACAGATGTAAATGATACTGGTATCAAACGATTCGAATTAATTAGATGTAGTGCGTGCTATACTTAGTTTTTATAATTTTAGAAGAAATAATGCCAGAAATAGCTAAAACTAAATTACAACACCCATATGAAATAGAGAACTGCAATTGACTGCACTCACTGAGGTTAGTGCCGTGCATCACACTCGCATAAAGAGTTGCAAGAGTGGTTTTACACAGCAAACAGAGATGTGCAAAAAGAAAAATTTAACTCAATACGAAAAAGTGTTTCAAATATTGTGATAAGAAAATACATTAAATTATTCAACTTTTCGATGAAAAATACAACTTTTCGATAACGATAAATATAACCAACTACGATTACAACAATGTTAACTAAAATAAAAATGTTTAAGGAAACTAGCCAAAATTTATCAACATTTCAAATTTAATAAACGTGTTTTCACAAATTTAAAAAATACAAAAATGAATTAAAATATATTTTTTTACAAACAAGAAAAACATTTAAAATACTATTTTACAAAACAAAATAAACTATTCATTTGAAAAATACACTGGTGATACTAACCATTCGTCATACAATTCGTCAACCACCAAGAAGGGTACCACTTGCCAAAAGAGACGAAGTATCACATTTGATTGAAGAAATGCACACAAATTGCTTGCTGAAATCTGAGAGTCAATGGAATTCACCAGTAGTATTGGTGAAAAGGAAGGATGATAGTACTAGGTTCTGCGTTGATTAACGAAAACATAATGATGTCACCAAAAAGAAAGTTATCCACTGCCCAGAATCGATGACACCTTGGATACACTATCTAATGCTAAGTGGTTTTCAACGTTGGCCTTGCAAAGCGGTTACTGGCAAGTAGAAATCGATAAGAAAGATCGAGAGAAGACAGCATTCAGTACTGGCGATGGATTATGGCAATTTTTGGTAATGCAGTTTGGACTATGTAATGCCCCAACTACTTGCCTGGTATACCTTGATGACATAATTGTCATGGGCAAGGACTTTGACGAGCATCTAAGAAATTTAGAAGAAGTATTCCTTCGATTGGAAAGTGTGGGTCTACAACTTAGCCCAAAGAAATGCTCACTTTTCAAGAAATAAGTCAAGTATCTGGATCATCGAGTTAACATGGAAGGAGTGCATACCGATGAAAATAAAATAGTTGCAGTAAAGAAGTGGCTCAGACCGCAGAACCTACATGATCTACGAAGTTTTTTGGGGCTCTGTACATTTTACAGGCGATTTGTTCCAGGTTTTGCCATTGCAGTCTGCACGAGTTGACAAGAAAGAACCGCGCATTTCAATGGGGCGATGTTCAAGAAAGGGCGTTTTCGAAATTAAAAGATCTACTGTGCTCGGTATCAATTCTGGCGTATTCATTTCCAGGTGAGACATTTATACTTGATACGGATGCAAGTGGATACGGAATTGGCGGAGTTCTCTCTCAAGTGGCACAGTAAAATCTTGTCCAAGCCCGAGCGTAATTATTGTGTAACCAGGGGGGAGCTTCTTGCTGTAATCGAATGTGAAAAAAATGTCCACATATATATGTATGGACAACAGTTTCACTTGAGAACCGATCACGACGCACTGAGATGGTTACTTCAGTTCAAAGACCCAGAAGGCCAAATAACGCGTTGGATGAACGATTACAGAGCAACGATTTCACCATCGAACATCGTAAAGGAGGACATCATGGGAATGCAGATGCTCTATCACGGCGACCGTGTAAACTGGAATGCAGACATTGCTTAAGAGCTGAAGAAAAGGCCGACATAATTGACATTCGCTTGCTGAATGTTTTACCTGAAGAAAAATGGTCTACGGAACAAATTCAAATTGATAAAAAGAGTGATCTAACAAAAATCATGAGGTTCAAAGAGCGGCAATGAAAGCCATCATGTGAAGAGATAGCATCCGACAGTCCAATCACTAAAGCTTACTAGGCACAGTATGGGCACAAGATGGTTGGTTATATCGTGTATGGGAAAGTGAAGATGGCACTTCCGCTCGAAGTTTAATTGTTGTTTCCAAGTCATAAACTAAAGAAATATTAGCGAAATACCATGGTGGATCTAGTGGAGGTCATTTGGGCATTAATAAAACGGTCGAGAAGGTAAAAAAAACGTTTTTATTGGGTTGGATGCCAAGAGTCAGTCGCCGATTGGATTCGCAGTTGCCAGCAATGTGTACCAGCAAAAGGACCAACAGTCAAATGTCGCGGCAGGATGCATCAGTACAACGTGGGAGCACCATTTGAACGTATCGCCATGGATGTCGTCGGACCATTTCCAATCAGTGATGCGGGTAATAAGTATGTGCTTGTCGTCATCGACTACTTCAGCAAGTGGCATAAAGTGTATCCCATGCCGAATCAAGAAGCCACAACAGTTGCGGATGCATTAGTTAACAACTGGGTAAGCCGTTTTGGTGTACCATTGAAATTGCATTCAGATCAAGGAAGAAATTTCGAATCTGCTGTATTTAAAGAAGTATGCAAAGTCCTCAGCATACACAAAACACGAACAACGCCATTGCACCCGCAATCTGATGGCATGGTGGAGAGATTCAATCGGACTTTGGAAGACTATCTTAGAAAAGTGGTTGATAAAATTAAAAAGATTGGAATACACACATACCACTGTTCCTCATGACACCACAGTTGCTTCTCCTGCAAAAATTGTTTTTGGAACAGACTTAAGATTACCTGCGGATTTAAGGTTTGGTGCGAGTTCTTCAGCTGGAATTCCTGTACACAATTATGTTTCCAGAAAAAGTGAAGAAATGAACGAAGTGCATCAGATTGGCAGCGTATACAATTTGCGAGTGATAAAATGAAGGCCAGATACGACTTGCGCACAAATTCAGAGGGATTTACGGAAAGAGAACTTGTTTTGCTCTATAACCCACAAAGGAAGAAAGGCTTATCCCCTAAGCTACAAACACACCGGGAAGGACCATACAAGATAATTAAAAGAATTAACGATGTCGTGTATCGGATTCAGAATACTGCCATTCAGAGAGGGAGAGGATTAACATCTGTTCTGGACGAACAGATTTAGGTGGAGGGCAGTGTTACGAAAAGATGTAAAAAAAGAAGCAAGCATCCAACAATAATAAATGAGACGCGAGACAATACAGCGCACTAAGCAATGTTTTAGAAAGAAACGGAAGATCTATCAGCGCAATAAGCAAAGTGCGAGAAAGAGATGGAAGATCAGCACATTGAAACACATGAGTGCGAATGAGATGCCAATAGCATGCGTCATTCTCGAAACGAGTAGAAGTTTCTCTAAACATGTCGATGCTTGTCGAAACGTGTCGAAACATGTCGAACTGATGCATGCGTATATAAGGTCACCGCATCTGAGGCACAGTACTTAAGCTGTGATTTGATAGTGAACTAGTGCGTTTCATAAGTGAACATTATTAAGCTAAATTGTATAAATGCAGCAGTTGATATAAGTGATTATTCTTTAAGTTGTTATTTAAATAAATAAAGTTAATTAATACTAGTTGAAATAATACTAGCTAAACCCATTAGTGTGTTTTTATTTTGTACACAATCTAGTGATACGAACTCGTAGAACAGTTTTCCGTAGACTGAATTTTCGTAACAATATACATGCCTACTATAAATATATTTTATATTTTTCGTAAATTTATTTTTAATTTTTTAGTACATATTTTTTTAAAAGCGTGTTTTTTAAAAACTTTTTTTTATTAGATTTTTTAATTTAATTTTGTAGTCATTAAATGGCCATTATTTAATGGTAAAAAAATATGAATTTTTATAAAACTGTTTCAATGACCATAGAATAGCACGTTCCAATGTCGTACCTTAATTGATTATGTGCACATTGCAACAATTTTATGCGTATCTCGATACTCTTTATCAGTTGCTTAAATTTCATTGAAATCGAAGAGGGTAAGTTCTAACCCCTAGTCGATTTGGTTTGGAATGGCTCATATATAATCCAACAGAACTTCTTTTGTTAACCACCGTGAGTGATATCAAAATTTCCAAAAAAGTTTAAAAATATATATGTATATGGGGCATTCCACGTCAATTGGTCAAGCTGTGCCCCCATCTATTTGCTTCATATTTTAATATGTTGTTATTATTGGTCAATGAAGTTTTCTACCGTATCCCCGTCACCCGCTTCGCAAATTCTGAAAACACGATTTTTGATGTTTTGCCTTTTTAAAATTCTGAAAAAATTCTTTACAAGATCATTTCACTTTGATTTTGAGTGGTAAGAATGTTTCTTCTATTTTTTCATAACTTTGAAAATCCATTTTTTTAGAGTTTAATATGACTTTGGATTAGTTTGAGCTATATCAATCAAATCCAGGTTTATATCCCTCACTAAAGATGAGAATTGTTTGCCTCTACTGTGAAATATTTTTTTTTGATCATTCGGTTGAAATCAATAGAGAAGGTTGGAAGTAGCTGAAAAGTAGCCACCCAGATTGGTGAGCCCCTGAGGAGGTCGAGAATTGAAAATATCGAAATAATCGAAAAGATCAAAGAGATCGAAATTATCAAAAAGATCAAAAAGATCGAAATGATCAAAAAGATCAAGAAATATTAAAAATATCGAAAACGATCAAAATATATAAATTTCTAAAATATCGATTTCTGCATAAAAAAACTGTACCAAAATGCGATTTCCGCTCACATCTTTCAGCGATCGACCATTTATACTAATATTATTTGGTGACTCTTCGTTCTACAACGACGATATGTATATTACATTTTAAATATTTTTGTTATATGGGAGGTACCACGCACACTTGTCCAATAAAGATGAAATTTCGAGAACTGCATTATATTAACGTAAAACATTATACTATAAAGTTGCATCACTGTAGCTCCAGGATTTCCCAACATAATAACAATAGTTTGGCCCTACAGTTCTATAAGAACTTAGGCCGAGTTCTCTCACCATTTTGAGCTGTGCGTGTTATATTTGTACTCAGAGTGGTGGGACCTACAGTTTATGGCCGAATCCAAGCTTTTCATAGGAAATGTTTTACTCTCGTAGGTTTGCCATTTACTGCCGAGAGGTAGGACCTACAATTTATTGCCGAATCCGAACGGCGGGTGAGAGCTTTACATAGGAAATGTTTTGCTCTCGTAGGTTTGCCACTTACTGCCGAGAGGTAGCGCGGAATAGAAAAATGTTTCTATGAAAATATGTTGTTAGCCCCAGTCCAGGCTTGAACCGGGGACATTTCGGCTCGCAGTCCAACGCACTAACCACTGAGCTACCGCGGCTACATATTGTTACGAAAAATTCAGTTTACGGAAAACTGTACTACAAGTTCGTATCTCTGGACTGTGTACAAAATAAAAACACTCTTATGTTTGTTTTAAATTATACCAAATAACTTTATATTTATTTATAAAAATTCCAACAACTGCTGCATCTCCACTATTTAATTTGACATTGTTCTCACACCAAACGCATTCGACCACTTTCCAATTACTACTGAGGTGCTACGCCTCAGATGCGGCGCCTTTATATACTGCTTGCATCAGTTCGTCACGTTTCGACAAGCTTCGACATGTTTCGAGAGCCTTTTACACGTTTCGTGAATGACGCACGCTATTGCCATTTTATTCGCACTTATGTGTATTTAATTCACGTATATTCTATCTCATTCTCGCACATTGTCTCAATGTGCTGAATGATCTTCCGTCTCTTTCTAACACATTGCTTAGTGCGCTGAATTGTCTTGTTTCTCATTTACTCTTGCACAGTGGAGAAAATTACCTCTTTCGTAACAATATATTAATTTAATTGTTTCAGTTGTATGGGAGGTACCCGCCGACTTTTAATAAACTATCCTCCCAATCATGTATCTTCTTATTATCGTGTGACAACGATTCGTTTCCAGTCCCCTTCGTCTAAAATGTGTATAACGTATTTCAAACGTTTCGTTCGTTTCGCTCTTTGAATCGAACGTTTATTCAAAATTTTTGTTTTGCTAACTATTTTTCATAAAGAAAATTGATATATTTATTCTCATCAATGATAAAAATATAACTCTGATCATAACTGATATATAGTCATTTGTCCTAAGTAGCATAGATAGGGGACCCCCTCGCATCTGGCCCCCAACTTCTAATTGGATCCAATTGGCAGTTGGAGAATCTAGTTGGATTCTACTGGGCTTCTAACTGTGATATCCAATCCAATTGTAGACCTAAAGAGCGCCGCAGGCAAAAAAGATCGCCGCAGGCAGTAGTATAGATAGGGGACCCCCTCGCATCTGGCCCCCAACTTCCAATTGGATCCAATTGGATTCTATTGGATCCAATTGGAAGTTGGAGAATCTAGTTGGATTCTACTGGGCTTATAACTGTGATATCCAATCCAATTGTAGACCTAAAGAGCGCCGCAGGCAAAAAAGAGCGCCGCAGGCAGTAGTATAGATAGGGGACCCCTGATTATTCTGTCATTGGCCCTTTGGCAAAAAGACCGCCAAGCTACGTTTAATTGCAGTTTATGCAAATACTTGCTGGAATTCCTATTTGAATACTTGTTAGAATACTCGCTGGAATTCCTATTAGAATAATTTTGGGATTACTAGTTGGAATTCATGTTGGTATTTTTATTTTGCTGTTGTTGGTATCATGTAATGTATGGGATCAGTTTTATAGACTAGTATCATACAGTTTTCGATTGAAGAATACATGCTTCAGGTTGAGGTATAAGCATTGGGTGGGATCAGTGTTTTGGCGAGAGTCTGCAAAGACTCAGAGAGGGATCAGTGTTTTTGCGAGAGTCTGCAAATGATCGGAGAGGGATCAGTGTTTTTGCGAGAGCCTGCAAATGCTCGGAGAGGGATCAGTATTTTTGCGAGAGTCTGCAAGAGATGCAGAGAAAAAAATTCATGTATACGTATCGCAGGTACTGGAAGATTGTGGGATATTTTTTATGTTGACCTTTTTAATTATATCAGAGGGCGGGATCGTTTTTTTTATATTACCATTTTTAGTTAGAACAAAGGTTCATGCAACCGTAATAAAAAAATGGGATAGTTTTTTATATTGACCTTTTTTAGTTAGAACAAAGGTAAATGCAACCGTCATAAAATTTCTAGTTTATGACGTCATTAAAAAAGATAATAAAAAGGTTTTCTATTGATTTTTCTATTGATCGTTTTCAAGAACAAACATGATCCTTGAACCTGTCATAAAATGTCCGAAACTGAACTGTCAATTTAATGTGAACGTGTCTGTCGCAGTGTGGGATCGTTTTTATATTGACCTTTTTTAGTTATTACAATAGAACAAAGGTAAATGCAACCGTCATAAAATTTCTAGTTTATGACGTCATTAAAAAAGATAATAAAAAGGTTTTCTATTGATTTTTCTATTGATCGTTTTCAAGAACAAACGTGATCCTTGAACCTGTCATAAAATATTCGAAACCGAACTGTCAATTTAATGTGCACCTGTCTGTCGCAGTGTGGAATCTTTTTATATTGACCTTTTTTAGTTATTACAATAGAGCAAAGGTAAATGCAACCATCATAAAATTGTTATTGAATGGTTTTTGTTTTTTTTTATTTAGGGTTGAGATCATTTTCGATAAAATACATAATCCTTGGAAATTCTGAAATGTCCGAGTTCGATTAGATTTTCTTTCTTTTGGAATCAGTTACAAATCGCTCCTCCGCGTAACGTGTGCATTGAGTAAATTGTTTGTAAAATTTTATATAAAGTTTAAATAAAGTGTTAAAAAAATATTATTTTTTAAATCGAATTAAAAAAATAAAATATAGTTCATCAACTTTTTTTTGTTAAATTTAAAACAAAACCAAAAAAAAAAACAATACAAACATGTTCCTGTGTAATAAGTGTAACGAAATCTTCAGTATATTTTTAAAACCGAAGCATGAATCCGAATGCAATGCCGAGAAATTGGCATTCAGGGACTATGACGCTCGCAGGGCAGCAGCAGCACCTAGCAGCCACCAAGCAGAACCAAGAATACATCATGCAGTAGTATTTAAAATGCATTTAAGGACGAATGCTCATAAGGAGAAAGCTGCAACATTTATTAGTGAAAATGTTTTTCTAATATCACCCCGAAATAACAGGGTATGCCGTCATTATAAAATTGTCAGCAATTTAAAAAATGAAATTTGCGTTGAAAAATTTTATAATGATTTGAAAGGCTTTTTAAAAAATATTGTTCAAACTAATATTATTGAGTTTGAATCAATAAAAATGAATGTGGTTCTATATGGAGAATATGTCAAAACCAATAATGAAGAAATGGTTATGACATTAAAACATTTCTCAATTCCGTTTGTATGCATATACAATATAGACGAAATTGATTCAGTGTTAAATGCATTTTTGGATGAATTAATTAAACAGACCAGTGAATTTCAGGAGAAGGACAGCGGATGGGCTATAGCAGAATTTAAATTCTTAGAATCCAAAATTCTGAAATTGCAACACATACCAGTAGGATCGTATATTTCTTTACCAGCTGACATAAATGCAAAAGCAGCAACAACAAATGTAAAAAATGATGATGTGTACTGCTTTAAATGGGCTGTACTCGCCGCAATAGCTAGCAAAGTTGACCGGCCAGAAAGAATGTGTAATTTAATTAATCCACAGTATTATAAAATCAATGATATAAGCTCCGATAAAATTCGATGTAGAGGTTGTATCATTGATTTTTCAGATATGAATTTTCCAACAATGATAAAGGATATTCAAATATTTGAAAAAAAACAATACACAATTTAGTATAAATGTGTATGAAATCAAAGATAAATCTGGGATTAAGGAACGTAAATCTGAAATAATTGGACCATCTGGAGCCACTAAAGCTGTGCGAAGTTTCCATATAAATTTGTTGATGATTCAAAATAATGAGTCAACTATTTTTCATTATTGTCTCATAAGAGAAATTGAACGACTCATTAAAAAACAATTTACACGAAGTCATAAAGCCGGACAATTTTGTGATTTTTGCTTGAGCTATTATTTCACTGATTCCAAAAAACACAACCAAAAAGAATGTGGAAAATTGTCAGCAAGATTTCCTGAATATGGAACTGTTGTGAAGTTTCAGCGGTTTGAAAAACAAATGTCTCCTCCGGTAGTAGTATATGCGGATATGGAAGCAGTGTTGGTACCTTATCACAACACTATGCCAAGCACTGAGAACCCATCTACAACAAAAGTACAACAACATCAAGCCTGTGCGGTTTCCTTTTACGTATGTCATACATTTAATTCAGAATTAAATGAACGTTTTACATATGAAGGTAATTAAAATATAATATAAAAATTAAAAAGAATTGTCATTTAACTATTCCATTTTTTTCTAGGAAAGGATTGCGTCGAAAAATTCATCGATGGATTAGAAAGTAAACTGAATATTCTCCATCAAAAATATTGGATAAAACCAGCTCAGGAGCAGTGCAATCTTTCGCCCCTTGATGAAATGTATCAGGATCTGGCTGAATATTGTGCGTGCGAGAAGCAAATACAAGATGCTGAACGACGGACATTTTACAATTTTTTTACTGGTGAATACGTGGGACCAATTCATGAAAAATGTAAGAAAACCTTTAATTTTAGATATCCTTTTTTTCCTGTTATTTTTCATAATTTATCACGTTATGATATACATTTATTTATTAAAAAATTGGGTGGTAATTTATAAGCTATCCCATGTAATAAAGAATTGTATATTGCAATAACAAAAAAAATTATGGATGGGAAAAATCTTAGATTTAATATTAATTTTATAGATTCAAATAGGTTTCTAAATTCTAGTTTAGAAAAATTAGCCTCATATATGAATAAAGAAAATTTTAAATTGTTAAAACATGAGCATGCTAATGTAGATAAATTTGATCTTTTGAGGAGGAAGGGGGTATTTCCTTATGATTATAGGAGTAGTTTTGACGTTTTAGATGACATCACTTTGCCTACAATAGACAAATTTTATAATTCATTAGACGACAGGGCGTGTACTAATGAACACTATGCATTCGCTCAAAAAGTGTGGAATACATTTAACTGTAAGACGTTACGAGAATATATGCTATTATATTTGGAAAGTGATGTACTGATCTTAGCAGATGTTTTTGAAAACTTTAGAAACATATGTAAAAAAAATTATAATTTAGATCCGTGCAATTATGTCACAGCTCCTTCTCTGTCTTGGGACGCAATGCTAAAGCTAACAAAGGTAGAATTAGAATTAATTAGCGATGTTGAAATTCACAATTTTCTAAAAGTAGGAGTGCGTGGCGGTTTAACTCAATGCACTCACAGAATTTCAAAAGCTAATAATAAATATTTGACAGCTGAATTTAACATCAGTAAAAAAGAAAATTATTTGGCCTATGTAGATGCGAATAATTTATATGGATGGGCAATGTCGCAAAAACTCCCACTCGCTGATTTTAAATTTTTGACAGACACAGAAATTGCAGAAATAGATTTTTATACACTATCTTGTAATGATTCTAATGGATATATACTAGAAGTAGATCTAGTATATCCCAATTACATTCTTGATAGTCATAATTGCTTACCGTTTTGTCCGGAAAATAAAATTCCCATCGGAGGAAAAAACAATAAACTAATTGCCGACCTTCACGATAAAGAAAAATATATAATTCATCTAAAAAACTTGCAATTATGTTTACAACATGGATTAATTTTGAAGAAAATTCATTGTGTTTTAACATTTAAACAAAGTTCGTGGTTGGATCCGTACATCAACTTAAATACAAAAAAAAGAAAGACCGCTAGTAATGAATTTGAGAAAAATTTCTATAAATTAATGAATAACGCGGTGTATGGAAAAACTATGGAAAATGTTGAAAAGCGAAGGGATGTTAAATTACTAACGCATTATCAAAATCGACAAAATTCTGAGGGGTATAGACAGCTTATAGCTAAGTCAAATTTTCATAGTATTGAAATTTTTAGTGATGAATTAGTCGGAATTGAGTTGACAAAATTAGAGATTTGTTACGACAAACCAATTTATGTAGGCGTAGTGGTTTTAGAACTTTCAAAGTGGCTGATGTATGATTTTTATTATAATCAAGGATTGAAACCGTAACCGAAACCGAAACCGATATCCGTTTAAAACCGTTTCATTTTTAAAACCGAAACCGTAACCGAAACCGTTGTATGAAAATCAGAAATAAACCGATATCCAAAACCGATATAAACGGTTTCGGTTTTATACCGGTTTAAAACGGTTTTTAAAAAAGTACCTATAAATAGAAACAGAAAAACTTATTTTATTTTATATAGAAGATCTTAAGTAAAATATCATTTAATAAAATTTTGAGTTCCCAAGGGTAAAAAATAAAAACATCTTAAAAATAAGGTCTGTGAAGCACTTTTGTAGCGGTAAATAGCTTCAAAAGTGCTTCAAAAGTCGCTTCAATAAGATAAAATAGACAAAACAATGTTTTTTTTCGCTTTTCTTCGCTACGCTAGTTCGTACATCGATTGTGCATATGCACATTATTGTTTTTGTTTTTTTTATACATAGTTTTTTCTTAATTGTAAAATCATGAAGTTTACTTAAGTCAAGTTTTATGTGCATTTTTTCATTCAACTTATAAAATAAAAAAAAATAATATATGCACATTTTCACAGTGTACCTCATTTAGCTTACTTATATATTGCTTTTTGTGTTTTTCTTTTTTTTTTCACAAATCCGCTGATTCGTATGAAAGTGCAACAACAACAGAAATGCAAATAAAGCAGCATGACAATATAGCAGCATCCAAGCTTTTGATAGACTTTTTGGCGGAAAATTTTTTGTACCACAAAGAAAACTCGTTGTTGTTGCCAACTACATAGCTGTACTAGATACATACATGAAGTGTGGTGTCATGCGTCTGTCCGTTGTCATGCGTCTGTTTGTTCCCATGCGATGATACCGGATAGCAACAAAGAGTTGTCGTTGTGAAAGTGTGTATATACGAAACGTAATTCGTTATTGTTGTATTATCTTCTTTCTGTTAGTGTTCGCTTTGTAGCGTTTGCGTTTGAGTTTGTGTTCTCAAAGAAAAATGTTACCCTGCAAGATATTATTCGTGTTCTCTGTACATACGGTAGGTGTAGCACACGGATTTTGTTTAATCTGTGACGAAAACAGAAATATGCCTATACGAAATATTCCTTATATTTATTATGAATGTATAATATACATTGAACATATTATGTTCAATTTATTATGGCCTTGAAATTTTTAATTGTCTTGTCAACATCACTTGATTTTTACAATTATTTTTTATTAGTTAATTCTTGTTAAAATATAATTAAATTATTTTTTTTGTTAGTAAAATAATTTATTTTTTGTTGTAGAAATTGAAAAAATGGAAAATGTGTAACTTAAATACAATTATTTTTCAAATTCTATTCGTTTTCATAACTAATATGCAGTTTAAGATATCTGTCTTCAATCTTTTATTTAAAATTTAAAAGTAAAATTTTGCAAGATTCTTGCAAGCAAGAGCAAGAAAGATATTGCAAGAACAAGGTCATATGTACCTATGCAAGAGCAAGACTCAGCGTGTAAGAACAATATTACCATTTCTTGCCTTGCTCTTGTAAATGATCATCACTATTTTACATATATTGCAGTTCACTGAACTGTTGAAATTTAATTTCTTTGGCTTTTATGGATGGAAATTGGACAAAATTCTTCTTCTTTGCAATTCAGATCATAACTCAGGTTATGTCAAAATGTTGATTTTCATTGGTTTGTGGTCACGAAATTTTAAAGTAAAATTTGTTCTTGGCGTAACCAATTAAATAATAAATATAACACAATATTTTAACTAAAATAACAACAAACATTGTTTAAATTACGTTTCCCACTTTACCCCAATATCATAATTTGAACATAACTTAGCACAATATAAACAATGTTAAATTATTTGAAAAATATGGAAAAAAGAAAAATTATACAAAAACCGAAATCAAAACCGAAACCGTAACATGGAACCGGTATACCGAAACCGTTTCGTTATAAAAACTTAAAACCGAAACCGTAACCGAAACCGAAACGCGGAAAAAACCGAAACCGAAATCGAAACCGTTATTCGTTTAGGTTTCAATCCTTGATTATAATTTTTTGAAGAATAAAAGTAAAAACATCGAAGCCATATATATGGATACAGATAGTTTTGTGCTATCATCTTCTGATGATATTTACGATATAATAAAATCAAATCCATTGCATTTCGATACATCAGACTACAATGAAAATAATCAGTTCAATATTAAGCCTCAAAAAAAAAAAGTTTTGGGTCTAATGAAAGATGAAAATGCTGGTCGGATAATGACTGACTTCGCAGGATTGAAAGCAAAGGCATATGCGTACATAGTTGAAGACGAAACTGTTAAAAAGTTAAAAGGTGTTAAAAATTCAATAGTAAGAAATATTGACTATAGCGACTATGTAGAGTGTATTAGAACCAAAAAAACATTCTATGGGCAACAGAGGTTATTAGAAGTAGATCTCATCAGCTTTATACAGAAATATCTAATAAAATCAGCCTTAATTACAAAGACGATAAACGGTATATATTACCTGATGGAATATCTACATTAGCATGGGGTCACTACAAAATATCCGATACTTTAAATTCTATGTAAATAACCTGTATATATATATATATATATATATATATATATATATATATATATATATATATATATATATATATATATATATATATATATATATATATATATATGTTTATAATTGTATAACTATATAAATAAGAAATAATTTTAATTAAATATACGTCCATATCCGTTTATGTAAATTATATTTGTACTATTTTATTGATGCTAATATACATTTAATAAAAAACCAAAATAAAATAAAACAAAAAAGGGTTGTTTTTTTATATATTTATTTCACAGGTGGTGGATTCAAATGAAAAAAAGAAATAATTTGTTTTTTAGGTATTCTTCGGTTTTTAATTCTCTTTCTCCTTATGAAGATCATCATATTTCTTTTTCCTACATTGATCGACTTTGTGCTCATTACTACCACAATAGTTGCAGTAAAGCAAGAGTTTATATTCTTTTCTAAACCAATCCATTTTGTTTATTAATATCAGTATTCTATATGATGCCTTCGTAATAGGCAATTACAAAATGATTAATATTTCTAATGATAGATCTTTTTATACCATTATCATTTCTTTTTTATTTAAGCAACTGATTTTTATTAATCCAGGTATTATGAGTGTCATCAAATCCTAGCCATTTAACAAATACTTTATTCCCTTTCCATTTCAAAATTTTTTCAATGAGATATGAATCTTTATCTCCAACTCTTTGAAGTTCATATTCATAAAATGAACCTTGAATTATATTTCCCTTATAATCTTTTAAAATATAAGTCACTGGTTTTGTTATTTTGACCATGTGAATAGTAAATATTTCTGTAGACCAATTTGGTTCATATCCCTTAAAAAGTATACCCTTATATTTACTTATTCGAACGTGATCGTCTATATAAAATTTAGGCTTAGGAAATACTTTAGGAAAATTATAAACTGATTTAAACAACATTTTTTCATTTCTTTTAGTTATTTCAATTGGTTTCATTTTTATAGTTCTATGCCAAGTGGTGTTGTATTCATTTAACAATTTTTCTATAGAATTAATCCATTTATAGTTGCCTTCCATACTAAACATTTTCCACATTTTACTTTTTAGTGTTCTATTAAACCTTTCACATATAGACGCTTTCATATGAGTATACGTATGATAATGATTAATATTATATTGATTCATTAGACTTTTGAATTCTTTATTAAAAAACTCTTTTCCCTGATCAGATTGAATATTTTTCGGTGAAACTTTTGAATTGTTTAATATGATTGACATTGCTGAAGTGACGTCTTGCGATTTTTTTGTTTTTATTGGAATGCCATATGCAAACTTAGAAAAAGTATCTATAACAGTAAGTAAGTATTTGTAACCATTATTTAGGGATTGATACGGAATCATTTCTACCAAATCAATTTGCCATATATCGTTTAAACCTTTTTGTATAAATCTTCTTCTAGGGAAATTTTTTCTAGCTGATCTATGAATTTCATTTACTACTGCTTGCTTAGACATTTTAATATATATATATATTTATATTGTTTTAAAAAATAGAATTTATTTTATATTTATACAGTTGTCTCTTTGGATTTTGTTATTAATTTATATTGTTTTACATCATTTTTTATTTGTTTTTGCATTTTTTTGGAAATTTCATAACATAATCTAGTTAACTCTATTTTAATATCTATCATAAATTCCAGTCAATTCATTTAATTGTACATCATATTTTTTCAGTTCAAAACATTTTGGAATAAACTTATTACGTAAAAATTATAAATTTGCTGTTGTAATATTGAATTCCAACAAAGAAATGATGATACAAAAATTCCAATACGTATTATATTCGTCCAGGCATCATTGTCTATTTCAGCAATATGTCCATTCTGTTTTAAAAACAATGTACACCTTCTATCACCTTTTCGATACTTAAATTTACAATTCAAATTATGTAATGTGGGATGATCTAATATTGTGTCTGGAGAAAGAAACTTATGATGGTCCAGTTTTAATTGAATGTATTCTTTGTATGCCATAAGATGTATCCATTCATCTCTTTCTAAACCAATGAAATTTTTCTTGTTACATTGAATCCATATCATTGGTTTAAAGTTCCGCGTTGTTGAAAATCCACACTTAATTTTTATATTAGCACTGATATAGTTTTCCAATCCAAATATAATTTCATGTTCCTGTCTCTTTCTTACATTACGAATTAAACTTTTATTCTCCTGCTGTTGATCCATCTTTTGAAACAAACCAAGGTACACTAAATTATTTCTGGTGAAATGCTAGCTATATAACCAGTTCAAAATTTTTAAATAGTTCAGTTAGTAAATATCATCAAATTTGAAATGAACGCAGTTGAGAAAGAGAAGTCTGTCATAGTTGATTTTCAATACGTAACCGGAAATGGTAACCAAGTATTCATTAAAGAGTTGGCGTATATGAGTGGAGGCTCAGTAATACCTAACTACTATCTTTTTAAATCTCCGTATTCATACAATGAACTAGATAGTGCTTCGAAACGGAGACATATGTTCTGTAAAAGACATGTTAACGGACTGGATTGGACCGATGGATTCATCGATTATTTAAACGTATCAGATATTTTGGGATCTCTTAAGAAATATAATACTATCTTTGTTGTAGGACAACATAAAAAAGATTTCTTAGAACGATTTGTATCTTCAAAAGTAATTAATATTAATCTTAATATGAGTTTAGGTAATTTACCATACTACTTTACAAATTGCCAGCAACATCCAGATTTTCGATACAAATGCGCTCTAAATAATGTTTTTAAAATATTCGTTCACTTGGAAAAAAACTACTTTTGTTCTAATGAATATTGTGAAATTCTGGTATAATATTGTGAAATTATAACATAATATTGTGAAATTATTACATAATATAATGAAATTATTATATAGTAAAGATATACATAACTTGAGTATATATATAACTTGAGTTCTGAATGGTGGGTCGATTGATTTTAGTCCAGTTTTGAATTTCATCGAAGATACACGTAAAATAATTTACAGTTAGGATGGATCTATTGACTGTTAAAAGTTTTTTAAAGGAGTTTGAAAATGTATTATTTGAGGATCATAAATTGGAAATTTTAGATCACATCGAATCTTTAAAACAATATCAGCATATGGAACAGGTGCATTCAATCAATGGTAAACACTATGTATGCTGTTGCTGGTCTAAAAATGAAACAACATGCGGACCAGATACTTGCGAATGTTCAGACTTCAAGTTTACCTGTGTAAAGATTGAAAAACTTATGAAGTTATATTTAAGAATTAGGTTTAGTACACACATTAATTTAATTAAATGACAGAATAATCAGGGGTCCCCTCTCTATACTACTGCCTGCGGCGCTCTTTTTTGCCTGCGGCGCTCTTTAGGTCTACAATTGGATTGGATATCACAGTTATAAGCCCAATAGAATCCAACTAGATTCTCCAACTTCCAATTGGACCCAATTATAATCCAATTGGATCCAATTGGAAGTTGGGGGCCAGATGCGAGGGGGTTCCCTATCTATACCTATAAAATATAAAATAAACAAAACTGCTGTTCCGACTACATCGACTCCTAAGCAAGTAAAAAGAAAATTGTTAGATATGACACCAAATTTAAATAGTACTATGGACAATCCTAGAAAAAAACGGGAGCTATCTATGAAACTAAGTAAAGCGACATTAAAGAAAAAAGAGAAAAAATATCGAGTTTTCAGTCAACCATATAAAATTAAAAGTTCTATCAAAGCGATTCAATATGGAGAAAATGATGTTGACTGGATATCATTATAGAATATAAAATACAACATTGAGTAAATTGCTTTATTATACGTCGATAAACGCTGTAATGAACAACTTATGCGAATTTTTTGTGTCTCTTTTGAGTAATAACTCTATGAGTGTATACACTAAAAATGTACAATCTGCATTTACCAACATAATAAATATTCCTACGCAAATAACTGAGGATTGGGAAGTTGGACTTACTGAAATATTTGTGAATCATAGATATATAGATAATATAACGAGCGTACCCGAGGCTGTAGTTCCAGACATTTTATTAGTGTACACTGATATAATTAAACCAAGGTGTGTTGGTGACACTAATTTAAGATGTATGAAAATACTAGCATACAATGGACTTAGACAACTAATAAGATTCTCATTTGTAGAATATTATCATCTTGAAATATTGACTATTAAAGATATCTCTGTTTTAATAAGTGATTTAAAAGGACATAAAGTTTATTTTAAACCTAGCAGCATACCAATATATTTAACTCTTCACTTTCGAAAAAGGAATAAAAGACTATAAATGAGGATGAACAGTAATAATTAACTCATATTTAAAAACAACAAGCATGGAGCAACTTTACACGCAGTACTATCTTAATCAATCGGGATCCGGAATAAGTCATATTGGAACTCTATATATAGCACCGAGATTAATACAACAAGGCAGAGGAATTGGATCATTCTTTGCTGGGTTGTATAGAAATTTAAAACCTTTATTTCTTTCGGGATTCAATGCTTTAAAAAATCAGGCAATTGAATCTGGAAAAACTATTATTAATGATTTTGCTGAGAAATATTTTGGAAGAGCAAGGTAGAGATGCTATAGCCAACCTCACAAATAAGGCTGTCAATAAAATTTCCAAAAAATTTCAAAAAGGATCGGGAAAAAATAATATAAAACGGAAGAACCCTAAACGAACTCGTCATTCTAGGAAAACAACCAACAGCAAACGTTTCAAAAAAATACGTAAATATATACGTAAAACAAAAAAAAACTTATCAAGGATATTTTCTCTTAAAAAAATACGATAAATAAAACCGACAAATGGAGTGCATGAAAAGCGAGCTTGATTTATTCGAACCTCTTCCAATTCAAAATAGTTTTACGCACAGAAGAAGTTGCATACAATCCGATCGCTTCTTTAGATAATGCTGGAACAATTGAATTTGTATGTTTGGGAAATGGTGAAACGTATAGAGATTTATCTAGTGTTTATTTACGACTTGTGGTACAATTAAAAGATATACATAATAACGATTTAACTGATGGTTCTGTGGGAGTAGTTAATAATATTCTTCACTCAATATTCAGAAGCTCTTCAGTATATTTAAACAATGTGTTGATTTCACAGAGCGATAATAATTATCATTATCGTTCATATATACAAACTCTATTAAACTATGGAACGGATGCCAGTAAAACACATTTAACAACATCAGGTTGGTATCCAGATACTGCTGCTGAGTCGGCCAGTAATACTGCATTAGACACACGAAAACTTATTTTCCAAAAAAGTAATAAAGTTGAACTATATGGAAAAGTGCATGGAGATATTTTCAATCAAACCAAGTTATTGCTAAACAATGTTGATCTGAGAATTACATTCAATTTAGAGAAATCAGCATTATATGTAATGGAAACAACTGGCGAATCATCACTAAAAATTTTGGAGGCACAATTATTTATGAATCATGTTACAATTAATCCAGGAATACTTCTCGCTCATCATAAAGTATTACAAAACAAAAACGCTATATATCCCTATAGCAGAGTAGAAGTAAAGTCATTCACACTTTATCCAGGTAATCATTCATTATCAATTGATAATGTGGTGATTGGCCAGTTACCAAACTATTTGTCATTTTGCATGGTGCTAAATAAAGCATATACAGGAGATAGAAAACTCAATCCATTTGAATTTAAACATTTTAATTTACAAAGATTTAATTTATCGATAAATGGCGTACAAGTACCTTCTCAACCATTAGAATTTGATTATCAAAATGATACCAATGGAATAAGCTCAAGAGGCTACAATTTGCTATTCAAGGGAAATGGCATTAAATATTTTGATAAAGGAAACCATATAACGAAAGACTTGTTTGATAACGGATTCTTCATTTTGGCATTTGATCTGACTGCTGATCAATCAAATACACACATGTGTGCAAACTTATTAAATCAAGGAACCATTCGAATTGAAGGAAGATTTTCCAAACCATTGGACGAAGCTATAACTTGCATTGAATACAGTGAATATGATTCAATGCTAGACATTGATAGAAATCGAAACGTTCGAATAACATTATAAATATGAATACGTTGCACATAAGAAATGATCTGAGTAAAAATTCTTTTACCAAACGATATTTTAAAGGAGTATTCTCATCGGATCAATTACCAAAAACCGTAACTAAACCAGCAGTTATAATAGCAAATACTGACCCTTCTTATGCATCTGGCTCTCACTGGATTGCATTTTACTTTGATACCAAAAATAATGCCGAATATTTTGACACCTCTGAACAATCACCTCTTAAGCGAGAATTTATAAACTTTATCAATAGAAATAGCAAAAAAATGATTTATAATAAATATCAAATACAAGGAAATTTTTCCAATACTTGTGGATATTATTGTGTATTATTTTCCTTATACAAATGCCAACATAAAAGTATGAATTATTTTCAACACCTTTTTAACAAAACTAATTTCAAATATAATGATATTATTATTTTAAAAATGTATAAGAAAAAGTTTAAAAAATAAAAAATTATAAATATATTGATGTAATGTTTTTTTTATTTATTTATATATATTCTTTACAACATATTTTATTTATTTTCATCTATAATATTTATACTATTGAATTCAAAAACCGCCATATTATATTTGGATTTATCTCTTCCTTTAAAAATAACACTATTAATGCCATTATAATTTAATTTTTTATATTGGTTTTTTGTTTGAAAAACCTCTCCAATTCGTTTTGGTAAAAATATCCACAGAGGAGAGCTATCTTCGTCCATTAGTGTCAATACCATTTTATCACCATATTGGGTTTCCTTCAATTTACATCCTGTAATATTATACTCAAATCCAATTTTGAGATCATCTATCTTTGTATATCCCTGCCCAATCTGACAGTTGTTTAATTGGTGAAGTAAGGCCTAAAGAAATTTTAATAACTATTAAAAACTATATTAATAACAAAGCACAAAATGTTTTTCTTACCATGATTGTTTCCAATTGATTCTTTTTTTAGACTAACTAAATTTTACAAACTGAAGTTGTTATATATACGAATTAAAACTGTTTTGAAAAATTATGTGAAAGAGACAAAAAAACAAGCATTGAAACATTAAATTATGAATGTTAAAAGAGATGCATATATTTTGAAAGTAATAAAAATCTTCTTTTAAAATATAATAAAGAATTTGTTTATTTTCTATTGAACGTATTTACATGAGTATGTACATGAGACAAATAGACATAAAAATACATTTGATTATATTTTTTTATATAATTTAATCTAAAAATATTTGGTCGTTGTCATACCAACCCCAGCTCTTTTTTTTATAATAATCCTCTTCCGCTCTTTTTACTATTTCTTCCAAACAAGCTTCCTCCAAATCTTCGGAGGTTAATTCAATATTAGACTTTAGAAGTGGTTCATTTGTCGTCTCGACAATAGAAAAAGTTCCGCTAGCAAAATTATAGGCTACATCTTGTGAATTCGAATCGCTATCGCTGTACTTCCATTCTTGTATTCCTCGTTCTGCTAATGCCGACTGTGAATACTCTTCATCATCCAGAATATTTTGAGCAGGCTCATATAGAGGTCGTTCTATTGAGGACGAAGTATTTTCCATATACTCCCTATCGTTGCAAATATCCTGAACAGGTTGACAAACTTCAGAAAGGTATTGTTCTGGTAGGATAGTGCTGACTATTGGTGATGGTGTGCATTGGTGTGTAGTTAGTAAATACTCCTGTGAATACTCCTCAGTGTCCAGAATATTTTGAGCAGGCTCATATATAGAGCGTTCTATTGGAGTCGAAGTATTTTCAATTAACTCCCTATCGTTCCAAATATCCTGAGCAGGTTGATAATCTTCAGAAAGGAATTGTTCTGGTAGGATAGGGCTGACTATTGGTGATGGTGTGCATTGATGTGTTGATTCGATAGTTATAATACTATCATCGATATCGATGACATCAGGATCCACTTGCATCGATGGTCTGTTTGAAGCACTTCTTCTCCTTTTGGGTTGGTTAGCAAGTGGAGCAGCATTTCTCTTATTTATATTAGATGATGATGGTTGGTTGCATCTAATTTCATCTTCATCATCAGAGATACTTATAATGCTTGAATTTTGTAGCCTGCTTGGTGCTGCTTGGTGTCTTGTTGGTGCGGCTGCATGATGCATGCTTGGTGCAGCTTGTTGTCTGATAGATACTACTGCATGATGTATGCTTGGTGCTGCTTGGTGGCTGCTAGGTGCTGCTGCTGCCCTGCGAGCGTCATAGTCCCTGAATGCCAATTTCTCGCCATTGCATTCGGATTCATGCTTCGGTTTTAAAAATATACTGAAGATTTCGTTACACTTATTACACAGGAACATGTTTGTATTGTTTTTTTTTTGGTTTTGTTTTAAATTTAACAAAAAAAAGTTGATGAAATATATTTTATTTTTTTAATTCGATTTAAAAAATAATATTTTTTTAACACTTTATTTAAACTTTATATAAAATTTTACAAACAATTTACTCAAGGCACACGTTACGCGGAGAAGCGATTTGTAACTGATTCCAAAAGAAAGAAAATCTAATCGAACTCGGAAATTTCAGAATTTCCAAGGATTATGTATTTTATCGAAAATGATCTCAACCCTAAATTTAAAAATAACAAAAACCATTCAATAACAATTTTATGATGGTTGCATTTACCTTTGTTCTATTGTAGTAACTAAAAAAGGTCAATATAAAAAGATCCAACACTGCGACAGACAGGTGCACATTAAATTGACAGTTCGGTTTCGAACATTTTATGACAGGTTCAACGATCACGTTTGTTCTTGAAAACGATCAATAGAAAAATCAATAGAAAACCTTTTTATTATCTTATTTAATGACGTTATAAACTAGAAATTTTATGACGGTTGCATTTACCTTTGTTCTATTGTAATAACTAAAAAAGGTCAATATAAAAACGATCCCACACTGCGACAGACACGTTCACATTAAATTGACAGTTCAGTTTCGGACATTTTATGACAGGTTCAAGGATCATGTTTGTTCTTGAAAACGATCAATAGAAAAATCAATAGAAAACATTTTTATTATCTTTTTTAATGACGTCATAAACTAGAAATTTTATGACGGTTGCATTTACCTTTGTTCTAACTAAAAAAGGTCAATATAAAAAACTATCCCATTTTTGTATTACGGTTGCATGAACCTTTGTTCTAACTAAAAATGGTAATATAAAAAAAAACGATCTCACCCTCTGATATAATTAAAAAGGTCAACATAAAAAATATCCCACAATTTTCAAGTACCTGCGATACGTATACATGAATTTTTTTCTCTGCATCTCTTGCAGACTCTCGCAAAAACACTGATCCCACCCAATGCTTATACCTGAATCTGAAGCATGTATTCTTCAATCGAAAACTGTATGATACTAGTCTATAAAACTGATCCCATACATTACATGATACCAACAACAGCAACATAAAAATACCAACATGAATTCCAACTAGTAATCCCAAAATTATTCTAATAGGAATTCCAGCAAGTATATAAAAATACCAACATGAATTCCAACTAGTAAACCCAAAATTATTCTAATAGGAATTCCAGCAAGTATTCTAACAAGTATTCCAATAGGAATTCCAGCAAGTATTCTAACAAGTATTCCAATAGGAATTCCAGCAAGTATTCTAACAAGTATTCCAATAGGAATTCCAGCAAGTATTTGCATAAACTGCGATTAAACGTAGCTTGGCGCTCCTTTTGCCAAAGGGCCTATGACAGAAGAATCAGGGGTCCCTTATCTATACTACTGCCTGCGGCGCTCTTTTTTACCTGCGGCGCTCTTTAGGTCTACAATTGGATTGGATATCACAGTTAGAAGCCCAGTAGAATCCAACTAGATTCTCCAACTTCCAATTGGATGCAATTAGAATCCAATTAGAAGTTGGGGGCCAGATGCGAGGGGGTCCCCTATCTATACTACTGTCCTATGTACAAACCATTTTACAAAAAATGGGCGGTAACTGTAAACAGCCACGTCTAGCTGTGATATAAAATTTACAGTAAATTCGCTATAACTCTGAACACATAGGAGGTATATTATTGAAATTTTGTGCTATTCAAAAAACTAAGTTTTGAAATATTTTTCGTTGTTAATAATAACTGCTGTTAATCCATACACACCCAAAAATAATTTTATTAGTTTTTAAAAAGTTTTAAATATTTTTTTTTCTGATTTTTTCTGAAAAAAGTAAAAAAATAAATACGACCCGTTGTTATTTTAAAAAGTTTTTTTTTTAAATTAAGCCATCCAGACACAACATTAATTAGTGAATTTTTTGTGATTGTCTCAAGGTTTTTAAATTATTTCGGTAATTGAAAACAATAACAGAGATGGCGGCTCTGACAGCATTTGTTCAATTCGGAAAAAATATTATTGAATTCGAGCAAACTATTTGCGAGACCCCTACCCATAATTTAGTACCTCTTACCCAAGAGTTGCATCGGAAGCAGCTTTCTTTTATGTGGAATAATTTCCAATCTTCGTTCATTCTGTAGGAAGTGAGCCAGACAGTCCTGATAAGCTGAAGAATAAATATTCTAAAGGATACAACGTTCATACAAAGTGCAAACGCATGCACTTTTATTTAAGACCCTAACGAATGATTTGCCTACTTATGCAATCGACTCGATCCTTTGCAGTAATTTGGCCAGCCTTAATCTGGCCAGATTTCTACAAAACCCGACCCGATGATATGATAATTGGTTGCGATCTATATCCAAAAATAATCCGAAGTGGTGTCCGGCACAATGTGTTAGAATCATTGTTAGCGCAGGAGACTAAATTTAGATGGATTGTTTCAGGACCCATTCCTGAGGACATACCCATGTCCAACAATATTGTGTCAATGTACAACAAGGCACAACTTGCAAAGACCCATCCCTCCAACAATTGCAGTGCTGAATCCCAAAATGTGAAGATCGTCAGGCCTCATGAAAAAAAAAGATTTCGACTCATCTCTACCCGCCCTTATTGTCATGAACAACAGTATGGGGCATCGACCTGTCCAATGACATGCAAACTTTGCAATCAGGACCTTCGCTTAGCGACTTGCACCAAGTTCAAGGAGAAGAACCTGTATGAGAAATATAACATAGTGAAGAATTTCCACAACTGCGGGAATTGCTTGGCCCGATCTCATAGCACACAAAAAATGCACCAGCAACAACACATGTGTCATGAGAGACACCACCCGACTCTGCACCCATTTATCAGAAATGATTTGAAGCAATTCACGCGTCCACTGACCCATAGTAGCCCCCGATTAATCATCTAATCAGACCCATATTTTGTACCAAAAAGAATTATGTCGATGCGGCTAACTTACTCTGTTGTATCGGCTGTTCTTGGCTGACCCACAGTATAGTATTTATGCTGGACCTTAAAAATTTGTACTTAGAGACTCTTTGTTTTGCAGTTTCTGCAAGGCGGGCAGAATGTTTACGTAGAACGTAAACACAATGTGTGTGAGCACGCCCGTCAGACCAAATCATTGCAACGATACTCGATGCATAGAGTTTTGACGTTCAAAAGTGCAAGATCGTTTCTCGCTACGTTTACTTTAAAACAAATCGCACGCAAATCCACCCGCCTCCGTGACAACGTTTTTCATAAGTTAAAAGTTAAAGTTTAAACTCACCGTCACCGCGACAATAAACATAAAAACCCGTCAACGCGACATTCCGGTCACCGCGACAAATAAACAAACAATTAAATCAAATTAACAACAATCAACACTCAACACAAATCACAACAACAACAAGGAGAAACACAAACCACTTTAACATAAGAACATCAAGTCATCCACCACTCGGACAATCAGATACAGATTTTTGTTATATGTAAATCCGTAAAATTGTCAAACAGAAGGACATAATTATTCCACTTGGAAATATGTGGCATACAAAAGATGCAAATGTCGTGGAAGAGCACGAACTGTTGGGGAAAGTGTATCTTTTTTAATTCTCATCAGCATAACCATACGCCCAACGTAGAGGCAGGAGTTAAAATAGCTATGCAGAAAATTAAGGTAATTGCAGGGCATGATACGCATTGCACTCCTAAGCTATTGCAGGTTCTCTTCCTTCAATATTTGCGATGAAGAAAATAGCACAGCTGGTACGACAAAAAAAACGCACCGCTTGTTTTCCCCGCAACCCTTCATGAGCTTTATATTGTTGAGCCATTTAACAGAACATGGCAAAATGAGCAGTTCCTGTTATTGATAGTGGACCAAATTAATAGAATCTTAATATTTTCCTTCCACGAACATTTAAAAATAAATTGCGATCCAAAACTGCTTCAAATTTATTTACTCAACTTCTCACAATCCATGCAATGAAAATGCATACAAAAGTTCCAGTTCCATACATATTCCATACATATAATCGGGTAATAATTGAGTTGATGGCTATAATTAATTCAATTGACAATAATCAAATTATAAAACTTCAAAACTTCTTCAGTTATGACTGATTTTGAACCGGCTTTATTTGCAGTCTTTCGAAATCATTTTCCAATTATTGAAATAAGAGGTTGCTTATTTCATTTAAGCCAGTGCATCTGGAGAAAAATTCAATATTTTCCTGAAATTTTGCATAATTACACTAATGACGGAGATTTTGCACTAGAAACTAAGCAATTACTTGCATTATCATTTGTACCTCCAAATGAATTGATTAATTCGTTTGACGAACTAATGAATTAAAGTTTTTTTTGTATTAAATGAAGATCTTTATTATGAAGACACGTGGATTGGGCGACCTTCTCGTACCGGCGGAAGACGTGATCTACTATTTGAAATTAACCTTTGGAATCAATATGCTGCAAATTTGACCGATTTACCTGAAACCAACAATACTGTTGAAGGATGGCATCGATCGTTTTCCTCTAGCATCTATTGGACTAATCCTGTTAAAAATATCAACAGTTAGTTGAAATACGAGTATATATATATATATGTATATATATATATATATATATATATATATATCTATCTATATATATATATATATATATATATATATATCTATCTATATATATATATATATATATATATATATATATATATATATATATACTCGTATTTCAACTAACTGTTGATATTTTTAACAGGATTAGTCCAATAGATGCTAGAGGAAAACGATATATATATATATATATATATATATATACATATGTATATATATATATATATATATATATATATATATATATATATATATATATATATATATATATATATATATATATATATATATATATATATATATAGATAGATATATATATATATATATATATATATATATATATATATATAGATAGATATATATATATATATATATATATATATACATATATATATATATACTCGTATTTCAACTAACTGTTGATATTTTTAACAGGATTAGTCCAATAGATGCTAGAGGAAAACGATCGATGCCATCCTTCAACAGTATTGTTGGTTTCAGGTAAATCGGTCAAATTTGCAGCATATTGATTCCAAAGGTTAATTTCAAATAGTAGATCACGTCTTCCGCCGGTACGAGAAGGTCGCCCAATCCACGTGTCTTCATAATAAAGATCTTCATTTAATACAAAAAAAACTTTAATTCATTAGTTCGTCAAACGAATTAATCAATTCATTTGGAGGTACAAATGATAATGCAAGTAATTGCTTAGTTTCTAGTGCAAAATCTCCGTCATTAGTGTAATTATGCAAAATTTCAGGAAAATATTGAATTTTTCTCCAGATGCACTGGCTTAAATGAAATAAGCAACCTCTTATTTCAATAATTGGAAAATGATTTCGAAAGACTGCAAATAAAGCCGGTTCAAAATCAGTCATAACTGAAGAAGTTTTGAAGTTTTATAATTTGATTATTGTCAATTGAATTAATTATAGCCATCAACTCAATTATTACCCGATTATATGTATGGAATATGTATGGAACTGGAACTTTTGTATGCATTTTCATTGCATGGATTGTGAGAAGTTGAGTAAATAAATTTGAAGCAGTTTTGGATCGCAATTTATTTTTAAATGTTCGTGGAAGGAAAATATTAAGATTCTATTAATTTGGTCCACTATCAATAACAGGAACTGCTCATTTTGCCATGTTCTGTTAAATGGCTCAACAATATAAAGCTCATGAAGGGTTGCGGGGAAAACAAGCGGTGCGTTTTTTTTGTCGTACCAGCTGTGCTATTTTCTTCATCGCAAATATTGAAGGAAGAGAACCTGCAATAGCTTAGGAGTGCAATGCGTATCATGCCCTGCAATTACCTTAATTTTCTGCATAGCTATTTTAACTCCTGCCTCTACGTTGGGCGTATGGTTATGCTGATGAGAATTAAAAAAGATACACTTTCCCCAACAGTTCGTGCTCTTCCACGACATTTGCATCTTTTGTATGCCACATATTTCCAAGTGGAATAATTATGTCCTTCTGTTTGACAATTTTACGGATTTACATATAACAAAAATCTGTATCTGATTGTCCGAGTGGTGGATGACTTGATGTTCTTATGTTAAAGTGGTTTGTGTTTCTCCTTGTTGTTGTTGTGATTTGTGTTGAGTGTTGATTGTTGTTAATTTGATTTAATTGTTTGTTTATTTGTCGCGGTGACCGGAATGTCGCGTTGACGGGTTTTTATGTTTATTGTCGCGGTGACGGTGAGTTTAAACTTTAACTTTTAACTTATGAAAAACGTTGTCACGGAGGCGGGTGGATTTGCGTGCGATTTGTTTTAAAGTAAACGTAGCGAGAAACGATCTTGCACTTTTGAACGTCAAAACTCTATGCATCGAGTATCGTTGCAATGATTTGGTCTGACGGGCGTGCTCACACACATTGTGTTTACGTTCTACGTAAACATTCTGCCCGCCTTGCAGAAACTGCAAAACAAAGAGTCTCTAAGTACAAATTTTTAAGGTCCAGCATAAATACTATACTGTGGGTCAGCCAAGAACAGCCGATACAACAGAGTAAGTTAGCCGCATCGACATAATTCTTTTTGGTACAAAATATGGGTCTGATTAGATGATTAATCGGGGGCTACTATGGGTCAGTGGACGCGTGAATTGCTTCAAATCATTTCTGATAAATGGGTGCAGAGTCGGGTGGTGTCTCTCATGACACATGTGTTGTTGCTGGTGCATTTTTTGTGTGCTATGAGATCGGGCCAAGCAATTCCCGCAGTTGTGGAAATTCTTCACTATGTTATATTTCTCATACAGGTTCTTCTCCTTGAACTTGGTGCAAGTCGCTAAGCGAAGGTCCTGATTGCAAAGTTTGCATGTCATTGGACAGGTCGATGCCCCATACTGTTGTTCATGACAATAAGGGCGGGTAGAGATGAGTCGAAATCTTTTTTTTTCATGAGGCCTGACGATCTTCACATTTTGGGATTCAGCACTGCAATTGTTGGAGGGATGGGTCTTTGCAAGTTGTGCCTTGTTGTACATTGACACAATATTGTTGGACATGGGTATGTCCTCAGGAATGGGTCCTGAAACAATCCATCTAAATTTAGTCTCCTGCGCTAACAATGATTCTAACACATTGTGCCGGACACCACTTCGGATTATTTTTGGATATAGATCGCAACCAATTATCATATCATCGGGTCGGGTTTTGTAGAAATCTGGCCAGATTAAGGCTGGCCAAATTACTGCAAAGGATCGAGTCGATTGCATAAGTAGGCAAATCATTCGTTAGGGTCTTAAATAAAAGTGCATGCGTTTGAACTTTGTATGAACGTTGTATCCTTTAGAATATTTATTCTTCAGCTTATCAGGACTGTCTGGCTCACTTCCTACAGAATGAACGAAGATTGGAAATTATTCCACATAAAAGAAAGCTGCTTCCGATGCAACTCTTGGGTAAGAGGTACTAAATTATGGGTAGGGGTCTCGCAAATAGTTTGCTCGAATTCAATAATATTTTTTCCGAATTGAACAAATGCTGTCAGAGCCGCCATCTCTGTTATTGTTTTCAATTACCGAAATAATTTAAAAACCTTGAGACAATCACAAAAAATTCACTAATTAATGTTGTGTCTGGATGGCTTAATTTAAAAAAAAAAACTTTTTAAAATAACAACGGGTCGTATTTATTTTTTTACTTTTTTCAGAAAAAATCAGAAAAAAAAATATTTAAAACTTTTTAAAAACTAATAAAATTATTTTTGGGTGTGTATGGATTAACAGCAGTTATTATTAACAACGAAAAATATTTCAAAACTTAGTTTTTTGAATAGCACAAAATTTCAATAATATACCTCCTATGTGTTCAGAGTTATAGCGAATTTACTGTAAATTTTATATCACAGCTAGACGTGGCTGTTTACAGTTACCGCCCATTTTTTGTAAAATGGTTTGTACATAGGACAGTAGTATAGATAGGGGACCCCCTCGCATCTGGCCCCCAACTTCTAATTGGATTCTAATTGCATCCAATTGGAAGTTGGAGAATCTAGTTGGATTCTACTGGGCTTCTAACTGTGATATCCAATCCAATTGTAGACCTAAAGAGCGCCGCAGGTAAAAAAGAGCGCCGCAAGAGCGCCGCAAGATCTTTATTATGAAGACACGTGGATTGGGCGACCTTCTCGTACCGGCGGAAGACGTGATCTACTATTTGAAATTAACCTTTGGAATCAATATGCTGCAAATTTGACCGATTTACCTGAAACCAACAATACTGTTGAAGGATGGCATCGATCGTTTTCCTCTAGCATCTATTGGACTAATCCTGTTAAAAATATCAACAGTTAGTTGAAATACGAGTATATATATATATATGTATATATATATATATATATATATATATATATATATATATATATATATATATATATATATATCTATCTATATATATATATATATATATATATATATATATATATATATATCTATCTATATATATATATATATATATATATATATATATATATATATATATATATATATACTCGTATTTCAACTAACTGTTGATATTTTTAACAGGATTAGTCCAATAGATGCTAGAGGAAAACGATATATATATATATATATATATATATATATATATATATACATATGTATATATATATATATATATATATATATATATATATATATATATATAAAATATATATATATATATATATAAATATATATATATATATATATATATATATATATATATATATATATATATATATATATATATATATATATATATATTCTTTTTGTCCTTTTTGTGACGGATTTTCTTAAAATTTGGAAGACCCAGGAGAAGGTCACTACATAGGTTTCGTTGACCAATCCCACTTTTACGCCCATTTTTATTTTTGGTGTATAACTCAGATTCATAGCAAAACCACTGAATTTCTTTTTATGATAATTTGCATTACTATGCTATAAAGGCCATGAGGTATCCTAAACCTTATATAGACTAGATTGGGCAAAGGGGAGTGGCACCTCCCATAGAACCCAAAAATTCAGTACGTTATATCTCAGCCCTAATGATATCGATTTCATCTAAACTTTAAAATTTGATGTTACTCATCTTACTTAATCTAACCACACCAAAACTTACTACGCCAAAACTCACCACACCGAAACTCACACCCACTCATAACCCACACATAAACTCACCACACTAAAACTTATACTGGAAAACACTACGGGGATGAATTGTACGGGGAAGAATTCTACCGGGAAGAATTTTACGGGCACGTGTCGTGCACGGGTCCAGCTAGTACAAAATAAATATGTGATGTTTGCTTACAATTTACATACACTTTTGCGGCACATTTATTGGCATTTACTGCATATTCGAATTGTTGAAGCTGGTAGGTTTTTAGTTACAGAAACACTCTCATAAACATTTTGTTTTCTTAGTGTAGACAACATTTTTAGGAGAGTCACGGCTGTTTATCAAATTGGCTTTTACTTATGAGAAATATTTCATTATTGTTATTAATGAAAAGTGTTAATTGATTTCATTTTTGCTCTAATTTTGTTTGTGTATCAATATTACACGAGTATTACTACATTTTCTTTTTAATAAAATAAAACTTTTTTTTTTGAAAAAATTTGTACTGAAAGAATTTTCTTCCTTCAAATTTTTTTTTGTTAATTTTTTTGGAAATAAAATGTTTAAACCACTTTTCATATATTATGAACAAAAATCGTTATTTAATCGGGTCATGACAACTTCAAATTGTAGCATTAGACCGCAATAGGTTTCCAAAATTAAAATTTATTTTTGGAAAAAAAATCGAATTTTCACTTTCTTTTGGGGTTTATGAACCACTCCACATAGTACCATTCGACTTCTAAAGAGGCCCGCTATAGATTTCCGCAATAAACAAATGTTGTTAAAAAAAAAACGGTTTTTGACCCCCTTTTGGGTGTCATGCACCATGGTTTGTGACCGTTTTTTGGCAATAAATTTTTTTGTCAAATATCTGTTTTTGGACCACCTTTTGTGGTTCATGGACAACTACAAATGGCACAATTAGACTTCTAAAGAAATCCGCTATCATTTTCCGCAGTAAATAAATTTTTTTGTCAAAACTCGATTTTTGATCCCCTTTTGGGGTTTATGTGTCATTCCAAACGGCACTATTCGACTTCTAAAGCAACCCGCAATCGATTTTGTTAAAAAAAAACGGTTTTTGAGTATCTTTTGTGTATCATGCACCATTCCAAATGGTACCATTAGACTCCATTCGGCCAATCTACCATTGTGTCAAACGTCCATTCGGTCAAGCGTCCATTTGGCAAACGTCCATTCGGTCAAAAGTCCATTCGGTCAAATGGCTTTCGGTCAAACGTCCATTCGGTCAAATGGCTATCGGTAAAACGTCCATTCGGGCAAATGGCTTTCGGTCAAACGTCCAATCGGTCAAGCGTCCATTCGGTCAAATGACTTTCGGTCAAACGTCCATTCGATCAAATGGCTTTCGGTCAACCGTTCATTCGGTCAAACGTCCATTCGGTCAAACGTCCATTCGGTCAAACGTCCATTCGGTCAAATGACTTTCGGTCAAACGTCCATTCGGTCAAATGGCTTTCGGTCAAACGTACATTCGATCAAATGCCTTTCGGTCAAACGTTCATTCGGTCAAACGTCCATTCGGTCAAACGTCCAATCGGTCAAACGTCCATTCGGTCAAATAGCTTTCGGTCAAACTTCCATTCGGTCAAATGGCTTTCGGTAAAACGTCCATTCGGGAAAATGGCTTTCGGTCAAACGTTCATTCGGGCAAATGGCTTTCGGTCAAACGTCCATTCGATCAAATGGCTTTCGGTCAACCGTTCATTCGGTCAAACGTCCATTCGGTCAAACGTCCATTCGGTCAAATGGCTTTCGGTAAAACGTCCATTCGGGCAAATGGCTTTCGGTCAAGCGTCCATTCGGGCCAACGGGCATTCGGGCAAACTTGCAAATCGACCAAACGGCTTTCGGTTAAACGGCTTTGAGCAAATGGCTTTCGATCATATGGCTTTGGGCAAATGTACATGAACCATAATTCATCACTATAATAATGTAATAGTTACACGAATATAATTATAAAAATAATAATGAAAGCATCAATAATATAAAATATGATTAACGATCTTTGCGGTCTTTGAATCCAGAAGAATATTTGAAGTCTTGAACATATTTCCTTCCTAGCTGTGGGTGCTTTTGCTGCAGCTGTAATATTGTTAAAAATTTATATTAAATATGGGTATATTAGAGTGGTGTAAAAAACAATTAAAAACAAACTTTACTAAAATGTGTACGAAAAAATTAAAACTAAATTTACTAAAAATATAAAATATATTTATAGAAGGTTTAATGAATACATATTAATATACGAAATAAATTAAATTAAAATTTATTCAAGTTATATTATTTAGTTATATACGCATAACAATAAATTTTAATATTTATTAAGATGTTTGCAAATGAAAAAATAAAAGCGTGCGGCAAAATTAATAAACATTGCAATTCAACCTTGCAATAGTTTTCAATATAATTTTGGAGTAGGGGTAGATTTGAATGGAAGTATCTATGCGTTTTGTCAAAAAAAAATGTTTCTAATGAAAATGATAGTATTTCATCTAAACCGGGAGGTACTTTTTCTAAAAGACAAAATACAATTTAAAGGATTTCAGAGGATATTGAAAGATATTTTAGTTATTTTCGAATATGTATTTTCATATTTTTTTATATGGAATGCAATTTTTGTCCTCTCTTTAAAGACTCCTAAACTATTGATGCTACAGGAGGATTTGTTGTGTACAAAAAAAGTTGAAAATTTTAAAAAATATTTTTGTAATTTTGTTCAAAAGTTCATCATTTTGTTCACCGTTTGACGTATGTTATCACCACTCAAACGAAAAAAATAAATATTAAGATGTACCCAGAGTTCGGATTTGCACGCACGCGCACGCCCGTGCCCTTCTTCCAAAGAGAAGTAAATTTGTTTACGCAGACACTGCACTCGGGCATTACATTTTTTTTACAACACAACCCGTCGCAACGAGTAATGCTTTTCACTATTCTCGGTAACTGCCTCGTGCGGGCTACGAAAATTAAGAAACCGAGCTGCAGCCAAGGGTCGAAAATTAAAACTGCAGTCCGCGCAGACGTGGAATGAGAAAATAAAGAAGCTTATCGCGGAAGTGCTATGGTATTTATTTCGCGGGGCAACTCCGTGCAACAGCGAAAACAGGCTGCCCCGGGCAGCACGCGAATTTGCACAGCCAGTTAGTTTTGGTGTTGTAAAGGGTCAATAAGAGCGCCTCAAAAGTAAATAAAAGTAAATAAAACAAAAACGGTTTTGGATATCAATGAAAATTTTTATTCCTGTTAAAGTATGTTCGATGCCATTATGTATGGAACTCGATTTCTTTTGCATGGTCACCACGGACACGCTTGCAGAAGTCCAGACGCTGAACCCAATTTTCGACGGTTTTCAAGCATAAATCGGCCGATACTGCTGCAATTTCACGTTCGATATTTGTACGAAGTTCATCAATCGTCGCTGGCTTGTTGGCATAGACCATAGACTTGACGTAGTCCCACAGGAAATAGTCTAACGGCGTCAAATCGCACGACCGAATAACAAAAAACTAAATTTGATGATTTGTTATTTATTTTGTTTCTTATTCAAAAGTTTTGAATAACAAATAAATTTTATTTATATGGGAAGTATGCTGCAATTTAAACACAGCGTTTTTATTTAAAATAGATTTTTACTCATAATAATTTATGTATTTGAATAATAATGTTGATCAACGAACAATTTAATGAAACAATTTTTTAAACATAATTAAAACAGCGATTAAAAGTGTATTTGAATATTTCTGAACTTTTCTGTATAATCAATATTTTAATATAAAAACTATTAAAACATTGCGCAGTCTATTATATCAGTGCCGAACTCTTGCGCCACATAAGCATGTCATACAACACCAAAACTAACTGGCTGCCGGGGGCAGCCTGTTTTCGCTGTTGCACGGAGTTGCCCGCGAAATAAAAACCATAGCACTTGCGCGATATGTTTACTCCTAAGCCGTCGAATGTTGAAACTGTATTTAAATTAATTCCAGAAATGCTATAACTTATATAAATAGGGTATCTACGAGAGTAGGTCATTTGCTTACATTTCTTGAGATTAAGGTTAGGTGGTTATAAGTACACCAATCTTCTAACCTATTAAGATCTTCTTGAATGCGAGTTTGCTGTACAGTATATATTAGTAAAATAAGATGTGATTATTTTACAGTTCAACAAAATTAAAATTACGTAGATAATCAAAAGGTCAGTTTATAAAAAAGTAAAAATTCAAAAAATTAAAAATTAAGAATAATACAATATTGTACTTATAATGTAACATATTTAAAGAGAAATTAGATGTGTGGTTACTTATAAATAGTAGATTTGAGATGATAATAGATTATTCTTCTGAAAAATATATTAGTATATAATACCTAAATCTACATGTTCAGATTATATTTTAAATATTAAGTGGTAATGAATTCCAGAGAAGACGGGACCTGCCACTCCCCTTTGTCCAATCTATCCGTAGTGGTTATATATTCGAATCCTCATTATTAAAATACAGTTCCCATTGGTGGTGCACTTCATATGCATTCTCATACAAAACACAAATTTCGATTTTTCTAATTTTCTAGTTTTTCCTTGGGAGTTTTCCGAATTCCCAGTATTGAGACGAATAGAACAAAAAAGAATCATCCAAGTCAGTGGATCTGTTCTCATGTTTTCGCAAGACTAATGCACGGTAATTCATTGTTATATTCTTAAAAGTAAAATAAATTTCTATTTTTATTACGTTTTTTGGCTTGTTTGTGGAACTGGAACCATTACTGGGAACCGGAACTAGAAATGGAATCGTTATTTTATTTTTTATAGAACAGGAACCGGAACTGAAACCGAAATAAAAAATAATTTAAGAACCGGAACCGGTACCGGTACCGGAATCATTTTTTTATAGAATCGGAACTGGAACCGCAGAGAATAGAGTTTCGGTTCCAAGCCCTGATGACAATATTAATAATCATTATTACGAAATGAAGAGTGATGTACTATTCAAATTTCCAGATGTTTTTAAGTTTTTTAATTGTTTATTTACTTTTTTTTGATTTTTTTTTTTGATATTTTTTATACTGTAGTTTTACACTTTTAGTACTCAAAGTTCCGGACGGGACAGAATTCAATTAGTTGTCAAAATTTTACTAGAACTACTATGAAAAGAATGTTTACATTTTTGGAAATGCCGAGGAAATTATGCTTTAGAAACATGGATTAAACATAAAAAAACAGTTTACTATGGTAATAAATGTATCTTCCTCCGACGGGACATCGAAAACCCTGATACAAAAATCAAAATGTTTCCGTTATTTAAATTTGGATTAATATTTTAGAAATAATTATTAATGTTACCTGTAAAAACAGAAAATAATATTTTGTGCCTGTATGTCTTTAAAGTTGGTTACTCAAATACATGAAAATGGATATATTTACATATTGTATAGAAACGTTATGTTCCGTTAGTTTTCGTTATGTTTCAAAAAAAAAGTTTCATACAAAATTTTCAAAAAAATATGGATATTATATCTATATTAGGAATGTAACGGATGTCACTTTTGCGGATGCGGATCTTCAAAAAAAAGATCCACGGATGCGGATCTCTCTTCACAAATTTTATATACAAAAAATGAAAATCATATTAAATGAAAAAATAATAATATTAAAATCTAGTTGTATATAATAACCAATTGTATATAATAATCAATAATCAAAAAATATCATTAAATTCATACATTTATAAAAAAATGAAGCACGTATTAAGACATTTACTTCTTGCAAAATATTAAATTTTGATTCTTCAAATTTATTTGTTTACTTTAGATCACTTGATTTGATTTAAAAATATATATAAAATAACAATAGGCACCAGATTCAGATATATTCAAATACATTTTTATTAAAATAAGAATTCAAATAAAATGTTCTTAATAAGTTTAAAAATCGTCAATTTTCAAACATATATTCGTTATTAGAAATTAAAAAAAAAGTTATTGAAATAAATTTGATCGCAAAAAAATAATTTGTGAATACAAATTTATTCTAAATAAACTTTTGAATACTATTAAAAAAACTCAAAAAATTTTGAAATGAGTTTCATACAAATAAAATGTATTAAATATTCAAAATGTTTGAATAAAAGAGTTGGGAAAGTTAGGTCACATGGGTAAGTTCGGTCACATTGGACGAACTTTTATAGTCGGTCGGGCCCGACTATGGAATACCCTACACCTTTGGTGGAGATATTAATGTGGAATATTTAATTGTATACCTTAATTTTAAAGTTCTTAATTATGCTGAACCGCTCCACCCTCAGAATGTTATCAGAAATTTACGTCTTATATCCTCAGCGGGCGGGCTACGCCTTTATTTACAATTTTGTGAGACTTATATTTTATAGCTATGATTTTAACAATTTAGGGTTAAAATTTCCACTATGAAAACCCGGGAAATAATGTAAAAAAATATGGGCGGATCACGCCCATTTTTGAACCACATATTTTTAGGTGAATTCTAACAATACGTTTTAAATTTTAGAAGTATATCTTGAATACTTTTCGAGGTATTAGTTCCTAAAGAGTTATTAAAAATGAATTGTATGGGAGGGGGGCGTGTCCGTTGACTGATTTGGTTCATTTTCAAACTCCTACTTTTGGCAAAAAAATATTGTGACCAATTTTCATCACATTCTGACAATTATTTCTCAAGTTTCCTCATATACGGACAGCAAGACAGACAGACATACGGACAGACAGACAGACGGACGGACATAGCTAAACGGACTGGGGTAGTGATGCTGATCTAGAATATATATACTTTTCCATACCGGCCACGGCTCCTAAGGGGCGTTACAATATCTGCACAAACTTAATATACCCTGTTCCTCATAGGTGTAGTGTATAAAAACTGAAAAGTAACGAATAAAGAAATAGAGTTATTTTTGCGTAAAGAGCTGTATTTTTTGCGTTTGTTGGGTGTAACTTTAATCAATCCCAATTTAATTTCATATATTTCATTATATTAGCTGAAGTATTTTGAATGAAATTCAAAATAAATCAGACATAATATTAAAATTGCTTCAAATACTGAGTATGACGCCTAGCCTGAAACACTTTCAACCTAAAAGTCTTGGGAGAAAATCGTTTTTTTTAAGAATATGTTCGTTCTTGCATAAAATTTGGAAAGCCAATCAGAATAACATACTATGAATTTATTTATTCGGAACTTTACAACAGAATTGCTGTGCTGAAAACCTACATAAAATATTACATGAATTCACAATATATTAATTAAATTTTATTATAAAGCAAAACATACGCAAAGTTGCGGATGATTCAATGCGGACGCGTATGTCAAAATAATGTGGATGCGGAGCTCCGCAACATCCTATCCTATTAATATAATAAATCTCTTTGTTGGTTTGTTGGTTTGTCCTTTTGTTTGTTTGTTTGTTTGTTTGTTTGTTCCACTTCTCCGTCTAAACGACTGATCCGATTTTCTTGAAATTTTTACCACAGATGCGGTATTGTCTGGAAGGAATGATATGCTATATATGGGTGGGATTGGACAAAGAGGCGTGGCACCTCCCATTCAACCTAAACTTTTCATACGATATAACTCGGCACTTTCACCAGCTACGAACATGAAACAAAAAACTCAAATACAAAAAAAAATTAAAAGCAAAAACACAAAAGCAAAAGCACAAAACAAAAACAATAACATAAAACAAAAATCCAAACTAAATAAAAAACAAAAAATTAAAGAAAAAGAAAAAAAAAAAAAATCAAAAACAAAAACAAAAGCAAAAACATTTTTTTCCGACAGTGTTTTTTTTTCGAAAATGGTGATTTTGACCATTGCATTGGTTTTGTCGATCAAAAATTTATTTTAACATTTTTTTTCGACATTTTTTGAACATTGTTGTTTTTGTTGAATATTTTTTTTGTAAAATGTCGATTTCGACCATTTCGTTCTTATTGTCGTCCACAAATTTTTTTTAACAATTTTTTTTTTCGAAATTTTTCGAACATTGTTTTTTTTGTCGAATATATATATATATTTAAATTTCGAATAGACGTCAAAACTGCTGAACCGAATAGAATAAAATTTTGGCACAATATGTATGTTGGGCCTGGGCAGAGTATATGCTATTTCTCGGTAAGATTGGTGGACTGGGCGTGGCACCCAAAAATTCAAAACACATTATATCAGCAATTGGGATAGCAAATTTAATTAAATTTTGGTCAGCGTTATTTTTAACCATTCTAAACGGTTTCGCCGAATGTGGGAGTGATTGGACCATTGGGCGTGGCACCCCCCATAGACGATACATTTTACATTACGTGTATGTCAACAGTTATTATAGTGATATCAAGATATTTCACACCAGGTTAACAACCACCCAAAATTCTTCAAACTCACCACACCAAAATTCCCCACATTAAAACTCACCACGCTAAAACTCACCATACAAAAACTCACCACACTAAAACTCACCACACTAAAACTCACCACACTAAAATTCACCACACTAAAATTCACCACACTAAAACTCACCACATTAAAACTCACCACAATAAAATTCACCACACTAAAACTCACGACAATGAAACTCACCACTATAAAATTCACCACACTAAAACTCACCACACTAAAACATCTACTGTGAAAAACTCTACGGGGAAAAATTCTACGGGAAATAATTCTACAGGGAACAATTCTACCGGGATGAATTCTACGGGAAGAATTCTACCGGGAGGAGTTTTACGGGAAAGCGTTCTATGGGGAAGAATTTTACGGAGAATATTTCTACTGGGAAGAATTCTACGGCGAAATGTTCTACGGGGAAGAATTCTAAGGGGAAGCGCAGTCTGAGAGAGAATTGTCCTTGAGAAAAGTTGTTAAGGCGGAGAATTATTATTTGATTACTACATTTATAAAACCAATAAAAAACTTCAATAGCTAAGCACGGGCCCCTCATATAAATAATTAAAATGTTTTTTATATTAATAATATCGCTCCATATCTTTGAATACACAAAATCTTGGCACGAGTCGTGCACGGGTCCAGCTATAATATATATTTAGAGCTTATCATAAATCTTGATGATATCAACGTTGACATCTATTTGATTAAATAAATCCATCATATAATTTCTTTAAACACTCATTGATTTCGACAAAAATATAATAAACAAGTTCATCAATATCAAATGATATCATTTATCCTAATTAACTTAGCAATCAAAAGTTGCTGTATACAACATCATACAACTCAGAGAGCGGGATTGAATTCAATTTAGAATTAATTTTCATCATGATAATTTTCTACGTCAGAAAAACACAGACTTAAAATAAATCACCATTAACAATTTGTGGTTATCATCTTGAAATTATAATTCAGAACTCTGTTTATAATTATTAAAAATTCAACATAAAAACGACATAATGAGCTTTGATTGTAATAATCATGAACAAGCGATATCAACAAGATTACGATATAATAAGTAAACGCATATTTTTGTCATATAAATGCTGTTGCATCATACAGCCATCGTTACTGATGTTAGAGTACATTGAAATCTGCAAAATCATTTCAAAATTTAAATGCTGATTTGTAAAACAATAAGTTTAATGTTTTGGAATTCATTGAGTAGATCACCTGCCTTCATAAAAGAAGGAATTGTATATAGAAATCATAAACAACACAAATTGTTATAATAATGTCGAGATTTGACTATCGACATCAACTCCAACAAGATTCATCTCCAGCCTTCGTCATAGAATTCAGCGTCGATTGAATGAAATCATTGCGTTCATCAACTGTCTTCTTAATAGAAGACAGAGTAGATTGAATTCGTCAACACACAGATCATCATTATATAAATTTCAAAATTTATATATCGATATCATCAACGAGATCATCATATTCATCACCTGTCTTCGTCATAGAATTCAGCGTCGATTGAAAAATTCATGGCGTTCATCACCTGTCTTCTTAATAGAAGTCAGAGTAGATTGATATCGTCAAAATCATTTTCAATGTAATCGAGATCCAAGAGGATGAACATTCATTTCACCGTCTAATTAATGCAAAGCAACTAAACTTCGATATCACTAATAAGAAGATCATCGATTTAATCGCCATATTTTATCTGAGATTTCATGAATTGATAATTTATATTATCGTGAAAAAGTAATAAATAAATAAAAACAAATAAAAGTAATAAAATTAAAAATCAAATAAATTATAATATTGTTTTAATTTTAATTATCACTTTATTGTTTTAAAATAAAAATAAAACTATAATACCCCGTTGCGCAGCCCTGGTACAAAAAAAAATGTGCACGAGTCGTGTACGGGTCCAGCTAGTCCCCAATATATCCCAAATACAGCTTAGGATGGCTGAAAAAATGTTGTACGTTTGTTCCGCTTCTCCGTCTAAACGGCTGATTCGATTTTATTGAAATTTTTACCACAGATGAGGTATGGTCTAGAAGGAATGATAGGCTATATATGGGCGGGATTGGACAAATAGACGTGGCACCTCCCATACATCCTAAACTTTCAATACGATATAACTCGGCACTTTCACCAGCTACGAACATGAAACAAAAAACTCAAATACAAAAAAAAAAAAAAAAAATTAAAAACAAAAAAGCAAAAGCACAAAACAAAAGCAAAAATACAAAAACAAAAGCAATCACGTTTGTTCCGCTTCTCCGTCTAAACGGCTGATCCGATTTTATTGAAATTTTTATCACAGATGCGGTATGGTCTGGAAGGAATGATAGGCTATATATGGGCGGGATTGGACAAATAGGCGTGGCACCTCCCATACATCCTAAACTTTCAATACGATATAACTCGGCACTTTCACCAGCTACGAACATGAAACAAAAAACTCAAATACAAAAAAAAATTTAAAAACAAAAAGCAAAAGCACAAAACAAAAACAAAAGCAAAAATACAAAAACAAAAGCAATCACATAAAACCACAATCCAAACTAAATGAAAAAATAAAAAAGGAAAGAAAAAGAAAAACAAACTCACCACACTAAAACTAACCAAACTACAACTCACCACACTAAAATTCACCCTTAAATTCACTACACTAAAACCCACCACACTATAGTTCACCACACTAAAACTCACCACATTAAAATTCACCACACTAAAACTCACCACACTAAAATTCACCACATAAAAACTTACCACACTAAAACTCACCACACTTAAACTCACCACACTAAAACTCACCACACAAAAATTCAACACACTAAAATTCACCACACTAAAACTCACCACACTAAAATTCACCACACTAAAACTCACCACATTAAAATTTAACCACATTAAAACTCACCACACTAAAACTCACCACACCAAAACTCACCACACAAAAAATCAACACCAAAAAATTGACCACACTTAAACTCACCACTCTTAAATTTCACTACACTAAAACTCACCACACTAAAACTCACCACACAAAAATTCAACACCAAAAAATTGACCACACTTAAACTCACCACACTTAAATTTCATCACACTAAAACTCACCACACTAAAACTCACCACATTAAAATTTAACCGCATTGAAACTCAACACACTAAATCTCACCACACCAAAGCTCACCACACAAAAATTCCACACCAAAAAATTGTCCACACTTAAATTTCACTACACTTAAATTTCACTACACTAAAACTCGCCACACTAAAACTCACCACACCAAAACTCACCACACAAGAATTCAACACCAAAAAATTGACCACACTTAAACTCACCACACTTAAATTTCACCACACTAACACTCACCACACTAAAACTCACTACACTAAAATTTCACCACACTAAAACTCACCGCACTAAAATTCACCACACTAAAACTCACCACACTTAAACTCACCACACCAAAACTCACCACACTAAAACTCACCACACTAATACTCACTACACTAAAACTCACCACACAAAAATTCAACACCAAAAAATTGACCACACTTAAACTCACCACACTTAAATTTCACCACACTAAAACTCACCACACTTAAGCTCACCACATTAAAACTCAATACACTCAAATTTCACCACACTAAAACGCACCACACTAAAACTCACCGCACTAAAATTCACCACACTAAAACCCACCACACTATAATTACCACACTAAAACTCACCACACTAAAATTCACTACACTAAAACTCACCACAATAAAATTCATCACATTAAAATTCATCACACTAAAACTCATCACAATAAAATTCACCCTAAAATTCACCACACTAAAACTCGCCACACTAAAACACGCCACATTAAGATTCAACACACTAAAACCCACTACACCATAATTCACCACACTAAAACTCACCACACTAAAAATCACCACACTTAAACTCGCCACACTAAAATTCACCACACTGAAACTCACCACACTAAAACTCACCACACCAAAACTAACAACACTAAAATACACTCAAATTTCACCACACTAAAACTCACCTCACTAAAACTCACCGCACTAAAATTCACCACACTAAAACCCACCACACTATAATTACCACACTAAAACTCACCACACTAAAATTCACTACACTAAAACTCACCACAATAAAATTCATCACATTAAAATTCATCACAATAAAATTCACCCTAAAATTCACCACACTAAAACTCGCCACACTAAAACACGCCACATTAAGATTCAACACACTAAAACCCACTACACCATAATTCACCACACTAAAACTCACCACACTAAAAATCACCACACTTAAACTCACCACACTAAAATTCACCACACTGAAACTCACCACACTAAAACTCACCACACCAAAACTAACAACACTAAAACTCACCACAATTAAACTCACCACTCCAAAATTCACCACACCTAAACTCACCACATCGAAACTCACCACATTAAAACCCACCACACTACAACTTCTATTGGGAAAAACTCTACGGGGAAGAATTCTACGGGAAAGAATTCTACCGGGAACAATTCTACCGGGATAAATTCTACGTGGAGAATTCTACGGGAAAGCGTTCTATGTGGATTTTACGGGGAAGATTTCTACTGGGAATAATCCTGCGGAGAAGCGCAGTCTTTTTTTTGTTTGAATTTTGTTTTAACATTGTTGTTTTTGTCGATTATTTTTTTTTTACAACATTTTTTTTTCGAACATTGTTGTTTTTGTCGAATATATATTTTTAAAAATTCCGAATAGACGTCAAATCGGCTGAACCGAATTGAATAAAATTTTTGTACAATATGTATGTTGGGTCTGGGCAGAGTATATGCTATATCTCGATGAGATTGGAGGTCTGGGCGTGGCACATCCTATATAACCCAAAAATTAAAAACACTTTATATCAGCTATTGGGATTGCAAATTTAATAAAATTTTGGTCCGCGTTATATTTAACCATTCTAAACGGTTTTCCGAATGTGGGAGTGAATAGATCATTGGGCGTTTCACCCCCATAGACGATACATTTTACATTACGTGTATGTCAACAGTAATTATAGTGATATCAAGATATTTCACACCAGGGTAACAACCACCCAAAATTCTTTAAACTCACCGCACCAAAATTCACCACACTAAAACTCACCACAATAAAACTCACGACACCAAAATTAACCACACTAAAACTCACCACTCTAAAACTCACCACACTGTAGGTTCAACTTGTTAATAACTCATTTACATTTGAAGTGTCTCGAAATTTGAATAAACGGGATATTTTGAAGTCAACCAATATCAACCAGTTGGGAAGGTTAGATCACATGGGAAATTTTAAAGTAGGTGTAATTATGATAGTTAGGATTATCAAAATTATAGTCGGTCTAAGCCGACTATAAATACCCTACACATATGTGTGGTTACCATTCAAAGTGATATATAGGTCACCAGGGTATACGAATCCTGAAAATAACTAGAAACATTCAATCGCTGAAGAATTTCCATTCATTTGATACCCATATTCACAAATGGGTAGGTGTACCGAATTTCGATTTTTTTTTGTGAGCCACAAGTCTTTTCGCCGAAAAACATTATTATCATGTATTTGAGCATGATGTCAATATGTATTTGACCAAAAAAGTTTACCTAAGCACGTATACATAAAAATTGATCTTTATATGTACATTTTATATGAGGTATTTGAACATAAGTGGTCGGATCATAGGTCACAATGGACCGATCTCGCACATACAACGTAGGTATATTAGTAAGCTAAGTTATAAGTTTCATTTATCTATCTCTTCAATTTTAAAAGTAGTAGGGATTTCAACAGACAGACAGACAGTCAGACAGACGGACAGACGGACATCGCTAAATCGACTCAGGAGGTCATGCTGATCAAGAATATATATTCTTTTCCATACTGGAGATGCTTCCTTCTGGGTGTTCCAAACGGCGTACCAAACTGAATATACCCTTTCACTCTTAGTGTAGGGTATAATTACCCACCAAAAAATATATGTCTAATAACAACATTCATTCATATAGCCATGTTTTAAATTACAATCTTCGTTCCTCAACAAAGTTTTAAATTGAACCCTTTGTTCCTCAACTCTCTTGATGATCATGCAAAATAAATCATCAAGCATAAAACTGAAATTTTAATTGCTTCTATAAAATATACAACAACAAAATTATTACGTACATATATGTACGTTTATAAATATTGCCATTAAAAATGCTTACTCCGAAATAATTATCCCAACAACAATATGAGTTGCAAATTTACTCTTTACGGCTGCATGCCTTCATACCATACATATAATATATATGTATGTATCAACACTAACAACATATGTTAAAATGTCATCCCAATTGCTCCATGCCATTATAATGTATATAATATACATATAATACACCTGAAATTATACTAACAACTACTCTGTTACAAAATGATCCCTATTGAAAACAATAACAACACCTCTGTTAAAAAATTATCCGAACTGAAAAACACTAACAACTACTCTGTTAAAAGTTATCCCTATTGAAAACAAAAACAACATCTCTGTTTAAAAATGCTCCTCATGGCGCCTTATGGCTCCATGGATCCCCTTTGAGCCAGAAACGGCGCAAACGTACTACTCGTAAACAAAATATATATATATATATATATATATATATATATATATATATATATATATATATATATATATATATATATATATATATATATATATATATATTTCGAAATTAGAGTTACAAATACATTGAAAAATATTGGAATTTTTACTTTTGAAAAAAAATATTTTTTTTTAATACAAAAAATATTGAAAAAGGTTAGAGAATTATATATACATATATATATATACATATATATATATATATATATATATATATATATATATATATATATATATATATATATATATATATATATATATATATTGTTACGAAAATTCAGTCTACGGAAAACTGTTCTACGAGTTCGTATCGCTGGATTGTGTACAAAATAAAAACGCACTTATATTTGGTTTTAACTAGTATTATTTCAACTAGTATTAATTAACTTTATTACTTTAAATAACAACTTAAAGAATAATCACTGATATCAACTGCTGAATTACTACAATTTATCTTTACAATGTTCATTCACGAGACGCACTAGTTCACTATTAAATCACAACTGAAGAAGTGGCTCAGATGCGCGGCCTTATATACTGCAGGCATCAGTTCGACACGTTTCGACAAGCTTCGACTTGTTTCGAGAACCTTCTACTCGTTTCGTGAATGACGCATGCTATTGGCATCTCATTCGCACTCATGTGTTTTAATGTGCTGATCTTCCATCTCTTTCTCGCACATTGCATAGTGCGCTGAATTGTCTTGCGTCTCATTTATTATTGTTGATTGCTTGCACAGTGGAGCAAATTACCTCTTTTCGTAACACTGCCCTCCACCTAAATCTGTTCGTCCCGAACAGATGTTAATCCTCTCTCTCTCTATACGGCGCCAACCTTTCTAAATGTACCACTTTCATTTTTCGTCTAACGCCTGCAGTATTTTGAATCCGATACACGACATCGTTAATTCTTTTAATTATCTTGTATGGTCCTTCCCAGTGTGTTTGTAGCTTAGGGGATAAGCCTTTCTTCCTTTGTGGGTTATAGAGCAAAACAAGTTGTCCTTCCGTAAATCACTCTGAATTTGTGCGCAAGTCGTATCTGGCCTTCATCTTATCACTCGCAAATTGTGTACGCTGTCTTACAAACTGATGCACTACGTTCATTTCTTCACTTTTTCTGAAAACATAATTGTGTACAGGAATTAAAGCTGAAGGACTCGCACCAAACTTTAAATCCGCAGGTAATCTTAAGTCTGTTCCAAAAACAATTTTGGATGGTGAAGCTGCTGTGGTATCATGAACCGCCGTTCGATAAACCATGAGGAATAGTGGTATGTGTGTATCCCAATCTTTTTGATTTTTGTCAACCACTTTTCTGAGATACTCTTCCAAAGTCCGATTGAATCTCTCCACCATGCCGTCTGATTGCGGGTGCAAAGGCGTTGTTCGTGTTTTGTGTATGTTGAGGACTTTGCATACTTCTTTAAATACAGCAGACTCAAAATTTCTTCCTTGATCTGAATGCAATTCCAACGGTACTCCAAATCGGCTTACCCAGTTGTTAACTAATGCATCCGCAACTGTTGTGGCTTCTTGATTCGGCATGGGATACACTTCAGGCCACTTGCTGAAGTATTCAATGACGACAAGCACATACTTATTCCCCGCATCACTGATTGGAAACGGCCCGGCGACATCCATGGCAATACGCTCGAATGGTGCTCCCACGTTGTATTGATGCATCCTGCCGCGACTTCTGATTTTTTGTCCTTTTGCTGGTACACATTGCGGGTAACTCCGAATCCAATCGGCGACTGACTCTTGGCACCCAATCCAATAAAAACGTTTCTTTACCTTCTCGACCGTTTTATTAATGCCCAAATGACCACCACTAGATCCACCATGGTATTCCGCTAATATCTCTTTTATTTTTGACTTGGGAACAACAATCAAACTTCGAGCGGATGTGCCATCTTCATTTTCCCATACACGATATAAGCAACTATCTTGCAGCTTTAAGCTCTGCCACTGTGCCCAGTAAACTTTAGTTATAGCACTGTCGGCAGCTATATCTTCCCATGATGGTTTTCTTTGCTTTTCCTTGAACATCATGATTTTTGTGAGGTCGGGATCACTCTCTTGATCAATTTGAATTTGTTCCGGAGTCCATTTTTCATCGGGCAAAACATTTAGCAAACGAATATCAATTATGTTTTCTTCTCCTTCAGCTTTTGAACAATGTCTGCATTCTAGTTTACATGGGCGTCGTGACAGAGCATCTGCATTTCCATGATTTCCTCCTTTACGATGTTCGATTGAGAAATCGTAGCTCTGTAATCGTTCTATCCAACGCGCAATTTGGCCTTCCGGATCTTTGAACTGAAGTTACCATCGTAGTGCTGCGTGATCGGTTCTCAAGTGAAACTGTTGTCCGTACAGATACTTATAGAAAATTTTCACACTTTCAATTACAGCAAGAAGCTCCCTCCTAGTGACACAGTAATTTCGCTCGGGCTTGGACAATGTTTTACTGTAGTATGCGATCACTTTTTCTTTCCCATTGATCACTTGAGAGAGAACTCCGCCTATTCCGTATCCACTTGCATCCGTATCAAGTATAAATTTCTCACCTGGAATTGGATACGCTAGAATTGGTGCCGAGCACAGTAGATCTTTTAATTTCAAAAATGCCCTTTCTTGATCATCGCTCCATTGAAAGGCGCGGTTCTTTCTTGTCAACTCGTGAAGACTGCTTGCAACATTGGCAAAACCTGGAACAAATCGTATGTAGTATGTACATAGCCCCAAGAAACTTCGTAGGTCATGTAGATTTTGCGGTCTGGACCACTCCTTGACTGCAACTATTTTATCTTCATCGGTATGCACTCCTTCCGTGGTAACTCGATGACCCAGATACTTGACTTCTTTCTTGAAAAGTGAGCATTTCTTTGGGCTAAGTTGTAGACCCGCATTTTTCAATCGAAGGAATACTTCCTCTAGATTTCTTAGATGTTCGTTGATATCCTTGCCCATAACAATTATGTCATCAAGGTATACTAGGCATGTTTTCCAGTGTAAACCTTTTAATACGTGCTCCATTAACCGCTCGAATGTTGCTGGGGCATTGCATAGTCCAAACGGCATTACCAAAAATTGCCATAGTCCATCTCCAGTACTGAATGCAGTCTTCTCTCGATCTTTCTTATCGATTTCCACTTGCCAGTAACCGCTTTGCAAGTCCAACGTTGAAAACCACTTAGCATTAGATAGTGTATCCAAGGTGTCATCGATTCTAGGCAGCGGATAACTATCTTTCTTGGTGACGTCATTAAGTTTTCGGTAATCAACGCAAAACCGAGTACTACCGTCCTTCTTTTTCACCAATACTACTGGTGAACTCCATGGACTCTCAGATGGTTCCACCACGCCATTTGTGTGCATTTCTTCAACCAAATGTGATACTTCGTCTCTTTTCGCAAGTGGTGCCCTTCTTGGTGCTTGACGAATTGGGTTAGAATCACCAGTGTCTATTCGATGTTTTACAATGGCAGTTCTGCCATCCTTTTGGCCCTTTTCAGCAAATATACACCGATATTTGTCAATTAGCTGTTGCACTTGACTCTTTTCTTTGCCACCCATATCCTTCGTCCACTCATTTATAAACCTGTGAGTAGATTGTTTGTTTATTTGCGATGTGCCGTAGTCCCTTGATGGATTTGACTCACAATTTATAATCGCTGATGCCTTTTGACACTGGCCTATCACTGTTCTCTTTTTAATTAATTTGGACGATTTTTCCATGTTGAGAACTCTTATTGGAACAACTTTGTCTTTTGTCGCTTCTACTAATGTTCTTCCGACAACAATATTACTTCTGCTCATTTGCTCATCATTCGCTTCTATAACCCACAACTTGCTTATCCCACAATCTCCATTTAATTTCGCCCAAACAATTGCTTCTGAATTAGGTGGTATTTTTCTATTTTTATGAGCAATAACTTGTTTAATTTTCGGGATCTGGTCACTATCAATGTTTAGTTGGAACTCCGTGTTGGCATAACTCAAACTTTTTCTTGTTAAATCTAGTGTGAAACCGTTTCTTATCATGAAGTCCATGCCAAGTATTATTTCGTCTACTATTTCCGCCACTATAAAATCATGCTTAACTGTCGTAGTGCCAATAGTGAGATCCTTGGTAATTTTTCCTCTGATTCGAGCCTCTTCACCTGTCGCTGTTTGCAATCTTATTCCGATAAGCGGCTCTATATCGTCCCTAACAAGGTTACTTCTTATAATTGAGTGTGCAGCTCCTGTATCCAACGTTACCATATATGCTGTACAATCAATGAGTCCTTCGACAGTTAAACTTTTTGGCTTTCGAGCAATTTGTGAAATGGAGATTCTGGGGCAATCGGTTATGGGAGTCAGATCGTGCCCCGCAGAACTGACTCGTTTTAGTTTAAAGCTTGATTAAAATTTACGTTATTTTGGACATGATCCTGGGTTTCTTCATGTCGGGGTTCATTTGCAAATGGATTCATTGAGCGCTTGCGTTTTTTACGACAATCACGTGCCATATGCCCATATGTATCACAGTTGTAGCATTTACCTTTAAATTGAGTGTCTCGGTTGGCAGCAGTGTAATCTGGTTTAGCTCCACTTTTTAACGCTTGGCAATTTACCTGAAGTAGGTCTTCATTCTCCACATCTAGTTTACGGACCTTTGGCGCTGGGCGGCACAACGTAGTTGCTGTCTCCTGTGTTAGTTTCCGTAAATGTCACTTTTGGCATTGTCACTGTGGCACGTCTTGTTTCCGGATCACGTATGCCGTCAACGAAGGCATCGATCTTGCTCTTTTCTATGAAATCACTCGTTGAATCTGCATACGACAAATGCGCAAGCCTCTCGACGTCCGATGCAAACGCCTGCAATGTTTCACCATTTCTTTGCATTCGGCACTTTAGTTCCATTCTGTAGATTTGCTTCATGTGGTCACTGCCGTATTTTCGTTGCAGTGCAGACATAACCGATGTGTAACTGTTTCTATCGCTTTCTGGAACTGTCTGCAATACTTCGGCTGCACCTCCTTTTATTGCCACGATAAGTGCGGCTACGCTGTCTTCATTGTTCCATCGATTACTTACAGCTGTGGTCTCAAATTGCAGCTTGAAAATGTTGAACGCTGTGGTTCCATCGTAAATCGGCGATTTTAGCCTCGTACCACTAACAACATGCTGTGTAGGTCCATTTATCTGCAACACGTGCAAATCTTTTTTTATTTCCTGGATTTCTTTGTCTATACCATTTTCCAATCTTTGAATTTTTTCATCAATGTTCACTTCCATGTCATTTACATGCGTTTCTAACTCCGTCACTTTGCTATGGAGTGTATTAGAAACTTCCAAAAGCTGCTTAGAATGCTCCTGCATCTGCTGCTTAATTTCAGTTTGCAGTTGATTAGAACTTTCTAGTAGCTGTTTCGAATTTTCTTGAAGTTTCTGTTCCATTTTGATGGAATTTTCTTGTATTTCTGTTTTAAGTTGATGTGAATTTTCTTGAAGCAGTTTTGAATTTTCTAGAAGTTTCTGTTCCATTTTGCTGGAATTTTCTTGAAGTTCTGTTTTAAGTTTTTCTTCAATCCGGATTTTCTAGAAGCTGTTGTCGTATAGCTCCGAGCAACTGGCTCATATCAAAACTTTGGGACTGTACTTTTTGCTCCGTGTCCACATTTTTCGATGACGCTGTTGCAGCTTCCATTTCAAACTCGTGCTCTGCGAGGTCAATGCCTTGGTTCTCTAATTCATCCATTAGTCGCTTTTGTAGCTCTACTTTCGTACCTACAGTTGGAAGATTATGAATCGCCAGCTCCTTCTTTAGCTGGTCGACTTTAAGTTGTTCGAATTTAACCATTTTGTATCACAATCCCACTTCTGACACCAATGTTACGAAAATTCAGTCTAAGGAAAACTGTTCTACGAGTTCGTATCGCTGGATTGTGTACAAAATAAAAACGCACTTATATTTGGTTTTAACTAGTATTATTTGAACTAGTATTAATTAACTTTATTAATTTAAATAACAACTTAAAGAATAATCACTGATATCAACTGCTGAATTACTACAATTTATCTTTACAATGTTCACTCACGAGACGCACTAGTTCACCATTAAATCACAACTGAAGAAGTGCCTCAGATGCGCGGCCTTATATACCGCGGTCTTATATACTGCCTTATATACCCGGTTCCGTTCATTACAAGATCGATAAATTGGGAATTAATTTCTTAATTTCACATTAAAGACCGCAGCAATCGAGGATTTTATGTTTATGTTAAAAATTCCATCGTCCGATTTGATAACGATTTTAGGATCTCGAATCCGTTTTTCTCCATTCGACACGTTTCGACAAGCTTCGACTTGTTTCGTGAATGACGCATGCTATTGGCATCTCATTGGCATCTCATGTGTTTCAATGTGCTGATCTTCCATCTTTTTCTCGCACATTGCATTGTGCGCTGAATTGTCTTTCGTCTCATTTATTATTGTTGATTGCTTGCACAGTGGAGCAAATTACCTCTTTTCGTAACACTATATATATCAGGTAACATATCAGTAACCAAAATCAAAACTACACATTTATAACCAATGCTCCCTTTCTACCCGGTTCCGTTCATTACAAGATCGATAAATTGGGAATTAATTTCTTAATTTCACATTAAAGACCGCAGCAATCGAGGATTTTATGTTTAGGGTCGAAGCAATTAGGGAGGACTACACAGTGCTGCAAAAAATTCCATCGTCCGATTTGATAACGATTTTAGGATCTCGAATCCGTTTTTCTCCATCAGCTTTGGGTTCCTCACAATTTGCGGTGAAAGTAGTGTCGGTGGATGTTTTCTTTAAATATATACTGATATATATATATACATATATACATATATATATATACATATATACATATATATATATATATATATATATATATATATATATATATATATATATATATATATATATATATATATATATACATATATATATATATATATATATATATATATATATATATATATATATATATATATATATATATATTTATATATATTTATATATATATATATATATATATATATATATATATATACTATGTATGTGCTGCACATGTTAAACCTTGCCTTTATTCCAACGAGTTTATTAGAGTCAATGTGTTTATAATATTTGCTGCGTTGTCCGTTACAATAGCAGTTATATTAGAGATGTTCCAAGTATTTATAATTCCTTCAATTGTATCTTTGATGTGCTCTGCCGTATGCTTAGTCTGCAATTACAATTGTTGTTTTATGTGCAAAGCGCACATTGCTGTGGATGAATGTTTGAAATGTAATACAACTTTACTGGCTTTTGCAATAATATTTTGAATATCATTGTGATCTAATCCTTTGTTGATGCTTAATTGCAATGTATGTGCTGCACATGTTAAACCTTGCCTTTGTTCCAACGAGTTTATTAGAGTCATTGAGTTGATAATGTTTGCTGCGTTGTCCGTTACAATAGCAGTTATATTAGAGATGTTCCAAGTATTTATAATTCCTTCAATTGTATCTTTGATGTGCTCTGCCGTATGCTTAGTCTGCAATTCCAATTGTTGTTTTGTGTGCAAAGCGCACATTGCTGTGGATGAATGTTTGAAATGTCATACAACTTTACTGGCTTTTGCAATAATATTTTGAATATCATTGCGATCTAATCCTTTGTTGATGCTCAATTGCAATGTATGTGCTGCACATGTTAAACCTTGCCTTTGTTCCAACGAGTTCATTAGAGTCATTGAGTTGATAATGTTTGCTGCGTTGTCCGTTACAATAACAGTTGTATTAGAGATGTACCAAGTATTTATAATTCCTTCAATTGTATCTTTGATGTGCTCTGCCTTATGCTTAGTCTGCAATTCCACAGTGTTTCCTCTGATCGTTCACTATTTATTTTTATTGTTACTGATCCCGAAACTTTTGGTCTTTTAAATGCATTACTTTGTGTTGCAGTTGTGGGACATTCATCACTAATTTCGCTAATAAGAGAATCTTATAAACTAGTATTTCTATAAAAATTAAGATAATGAATAAATAAGATATTAATAAGATATGAATTTGTAATATAATATTTTTAAAATAATTTCGAAGTATTCGAATGTGCTTACCCATTATCTTCTTCACTAATCACTTCAAAATTTTGAATATTTTAAATATGATGGATATTTTGCAAATGTCTCATGAGTGCCGAAGTATTTCCTCCAGTACATGCAATTTCAGCGTTAAATATATCACAAACGCCCATAATTCCAACTCGTGTTGCGTATTGCCAAACCCAACTTCTTTGACGTACCATTTTTAACACAATTTTTATGTATATTTAAAGAAAATTTTATAAGTAAAATTTCACGGTTTAAGAATGATTTTTAAAATACGCGCAATCAAGGTGTATTAAGGAAGGTGAGGAAAATTTGGAGAGGCTACAAATTTGAGCGTAATTCTGTACACATATTTCAAATTTGAAATATTTTTCTGTATACAAAAGTCATTGCGATATTTGTTTTTATTTATGTTTTCTGTATATTAAAGTCAATTTATTTGTTTTTGTTTATAAAGGAAATGTTTTTATTTCCGATTTCTTTTTATTAAATAATCAAAATGACATAAAATTTGCCTGAAAATATAAATGTGTTCTTTTCAATTTAAAAACACATCCTCGCTAAAGACACCTTATCATCCTCCCGCAAATGTACGTGTGTTCGACGTTGGTAAAGCTTCGGACAAGCTATATTAGAATAGTCAGCTATTATATGTTTTAAAAGTTAGGTGTCGTTTTAAAAGTTCCACGACCCTTTGGTTAATTTTTCAAAAACAACCCCGGCCTCCAAAATTTTACATTGCAACGTAAACATTTTATCACATGTGATTAAATGTTAAATGATCTTTTTCGTCTATTGTCATAAGTTAATACATATTAAAAGTGTTGGTTTATGGGAGGTGCCACGCACTCACATGTCTAAGCAGCTACTTGATAATCAGAAGCAGTTTATGTACATGTTGTCGTGGCAGTTGAAGACATGAAAAGGGGCATAAATGGAAGTCCTGGAACATTCAACTTCTCAGCGTTCATGTAGACATTATTAAGATGCAGAGGTAGATTTATCATTACCATATTTTAGACACTCGCGACTAGTACCGAGCTTTAGCCAGCGGCCGTATATAAACGCATACGTTTTCATTCAAGGGATACAATATAACCACTATTTTTAAACTGATATTGGTAAATACGCGAACAAATGTACTACATGAATCACTCCATAGCTTTCGCTTATGGAGCTCGCTCGGAACGTAAAAAATGTAGTATTTCCGTTTTATTACACGACTGTTGATAGATAGAAGATGTGATAACGGAATTTGTTTGTCCGATATGTCCATTCCGAAATAGTTTTGACAATTTTATTTTATTTCAATATTAATGAACCAACCGTAAACGACAAGACACAAAAAACAAATGACAAAAAAATAAAAATATTCAAAATAAACAAAGAGAGCAGTTTTTATATATAGAATACCTTTCAATAGAAATCTTGAATAAAGACTGTTTTTTAAATACTAAGAGATTGTAAGTTGAAAATATATATTTCAACAAAAGATTCTTCATTGAGACAGGTCATTGTATGATACTGACTTTGTCAAACTGGTCAAACATAACAGTATCCAGATCAATAAAACATATTTTTGGTTTATATTTAATGTGACCATTGCAAAAGCATGAAGTTATTCTGTATTTAATAGAGTAAATTTAATTTTGTGCCATTTTGACGGTAATTTATATCTATAACCAGTCATATCAAAAAATATATCTAGGCTGTGCACAATAATCCTTTTTCTTTCATTTATGTAATGTTTAATGAATACCATTCCGCTATCGATTTCCGAAATACAAATTTTGAGGTCATAAATGGTTTTTTGACCCCCTTTTGGGGGTCATGAACCACTTCAAAGGGTACCATTAGTCTTCTAATGAGGTTCGCTATTAATTTCAGCAATAAAAAAAATTTGGACACAAAAGTGTTTTTGACCCCTTTTTGGGGGTCATGGACCACCGAGAATGGTACCATTCGATTTCCCACGATGGCTGCTAGCGATAGCCCTGCTAAGGCTGCTACCGATACCCGGTAGCCCGGGTACCCGGGCACCCGGGTAATCGAGAGCTCTGGTTTGAATTGATTCACACTCGTAAAAAAAACTCGCATTTATTTGATTTGCTTTTGAAATAACAAATACAACTCATATTCGCACTCACTGCTTCTAATAACTGCAAACCGGAATCGTTTCTACCGAAGGAGTTGCATGACTCGTGTCTGGCTTGTGCATCATTTTAGTTTTTTTTTTTTGTTTTTGTTTGTATTTTTGTTTTTAATCTAATGCTGAAATATTGAAATATGTGCGGACAATCGAGTGCTAAATGAGGGTTTCTACGATCAGAAGTGAGCGGAGATTATTATGCAGAAAAGAGCGGGGATTTAAGTGTTGCATTTTGAAGAAATTCCGGCCAATTTAAATCTCTATTTAAAAGTTTAATTATTTCAGATTGGTTTTAACGGGCCCATTATATTGCTTATTTTCTGAATTACTAAAATATAAAAATGTAATCATTTAAAATAATTATAAATTTTTTTCATAACATTTATACAAATTTCACTTGCAAAAAAAAATTATTATTCCTTAATATTTTGAAAAAGATTTTGGGATTTTGTGTCTAAATTTGTGTCTAAAGTGAATAAAATCTCAAACTCAACTATATTTTAAAATAATTATTTAATTCACATTTCTGCCCTATTTTACTTGAGAAATGATGCAACACTGAAGGAAAGAGAGAAAGACGGTGTAACAAAGTAAAACAAAACGTGACAAAAATATCATTCATGTTGAAAAGAAATTTACATAGAATTATCTAAAAATACTGTATTTTGTGAAAATTTGTTTGTTTTGGTGGTTACCAATCTTATATGTTCTTATTCCGCTAATAAAACAATGACAAGTTGACAACAAATTTATTGCAAATGTGTCCAGCAAGTAATTAATTGAGGTTTTTTAATTAACACTATTTATTATAATATACATTAATCGCGCAGAGACATAAATGCCGCGGCTTTAATGGTACAAAATATTATTTTGTTAGGTCCTTCATACCTTCTAAAAAAATTAGCATTAAACCCAAGGACCACTAATGGTTTAATGAGACTTGCAGGATTGCAGTCAGGTCGAAAGAGGAAGCTTTTCAGAATTGGCGGTCTAACAGGAATGCTGAGACAGAAAGACTTCGCAGACAGGCTAGGAATCGCTGTAATGCCGTGATCTCGCGCGAAAAGTTTCTTCACGAACAAAACGCAAAAAGGTCCTACTCTACCACAGAAGTAGTAAAAATTTCTGGTCATTCGTAAAAAGGGTGAAGAATCAGACGACATCGTCTACTCCAACTCTTATTATGAATGTCCAGACATTCACTGACCCGGTTGATAAAGCTAATCTCTTGGCAGAATTATTTGCAAATAATTCAATAATAATTCAGATACCAATCAACCACTGCCCGATGTCGATTTTGTTTCTTCTGCAATGCCGGAGAATCATTTTCGAACTCGGGCAGTTAAAAACAACAACATTAACAAAGCCTCTGGGCCAGATGGCATATCTGCCCATGTGTTGAAGAAGTGCGCGTTAACGCTGGCTTGTCCGTTGCGTTACCTTTTAAACATCTCCTACACGACAGGAGTTTTTCCATCTTGTTGGAAGGTTGCCAATGTCCAGCCAGTTCCGAAAAAGGGCGAGGCTACGAACCCTGCCAATTACCGACCCATTGCAATATGCTCTGCGCTCTCCAGAGTGAATCTTTTACTCGACGGATATCGAGTTTTCTCCAGGGTCGTTCAATACGAGTTGCGATGGATGGTGTGTTCTCAGAACAACATTCCATCAATTCTGGAGTTCCGCAGGGTTCCGTCCTATCCCCGTCCCTATTTCTGGTATTTATCAATGACCTTCTGTCATTGACCCAAAATCCAATTCATTCCTTTGCAGATGACAGTAACATTTGTCATTCATATTCGTTCAACAAGCGTCCAAACTCTTTGGAGATTGAGAGTAAAAGACGCACTATGAAGGACCGTTGGGTGTGTAAGCCTGTTTTATAGGTATTACAATGGTAAGTGTTCGAGGGAGATACATGGCCTGATTCCACCAGGTCGTGTGTTCCCTCGTTCTACTTGGGCATCGAACCAAGCCCACCCCTTCGTAGTCCACTCGGCTCTCAACAGAACCACGCATTATAGAGAGAATTCGTTCTTCAGTCGTTTGTGGAACAATCTCCCTGCGTCTGTTTTTTCCGACATTTTTGATATTGGCAAATTCAAAACAAATATTCACCGACACTACCTCATCTTTCCTCCCTTCCTCTAACTCTAATCCTTTCCTACGATCAACACTGTGCTTTGCATAAATAGGGAGCATCCCCTGATTGTAATCTGTAATCTGTAAAAAAAATACGTCCGTAAAAACAAACATCTGACGTGTTTTTCATGAAAAATATGTTATTTTACACAAATGAACTGTTTTGAGCTGAATCGCACTTTTAAAATGGGAAATTTACAGATTTTGCAATGTTTTGTATATAAACACAATGAAGTGTAAAAATGACGTCAAGCACACACACGTATATGTGCAACAAGATCATAAGCTGACGCGAACGCTCTTGTCTGTGTCATTTTAGAAGACTCTACAGAAAATAAAACTTGCATATTTTAAATAAAATAAATATGCAAGGGGCAGATTATTGGTGAATGTGAATTTCATTTGTGTGCAATTGAAATGACATATCCCAAGATGTACATTTATGTTTGCGGACATTCGTTAAACAGTTGTGAACTTTTTTTTTACAGAATTTTTTCACATTTGCTGAATCCGCACCGTTGAGATGATATAAAGTTTTCTAATAATATTTAACCATAAAAAACTTCGCGTTCTGTTGTGGCTTTTTTAACACACATTATGTGTATAAATACTGGGTTTATTGTGTATTTTTTACACTCATAAAATTTTATTTTGACACTACAGATGTGTAGTAGTTTTACATACTTTTATGTGTAAATTTTATTTTTACACATTCGTTGGAATTTACTACATTTATAAGAGGAAACCGATTTCCTACATTTATTATAGTAAATTTTTCTTAGAGTGTATGTCATATATAAGATTTCGCCAACTTTTGGTACTGCCTGTCCCACTGTGCGACGGCATAAGCCCTCGCTCTACATAAACACCACACTACGACACAAAACTACACCATAAACACCGATTGCCGAAACGACGCGACGCGTACCTATCGTGCAGCGTACGTCATGCCAGCGTCATATCACGCAAAGCTACGATTCATGGGAATTACAAATAACTCAAAAAGCTCAAGTGTCCCAAGAAATCTACTGTAATTGCAATTATTTTTGATTTTATAAGCAAGCAACATGAGTACAGAGTCTCTCAGAAAAGAACACTTGCGTGCTTCATGATTTTCAAGCAGAAGTTTGCTACTAATTGCTTTGTTTGAATGTAACTCACACTAAGGCCTACTATTTTCGAGCGCAACTCATACTTGGAGTTGATTTTTTAGCGAGTAGCACTTTACAGCTTTTGAGCCTCTTACTGCTGATCTCTGATATGTATATTAAGGTATATATATATCATGTTTGAAAAAATTTCAATAATATACCTCTTATATCTTCAGAGTTATAGCGGGTTTACTATAAATGTTATATGACAGCTGGGCGTGGCAGTTGACAATAACCGCCCATTTTTGGTAAGACGGTTTGTACTTAAGACATATGAGTATATACCAGATGTATCTCAAAGCAATTCAAAGTTATGGCGATTTATATACTAAAAAACCGGATTTTCAAAGTTAAGAAAAAAATAGAAGAAAAATTCTAACCACTCCAAATCAAAGTGAATAATCTTTTTTTTGCAGTTTGATTATGGACTGTAGGGGATACTGAAAAATTAAATTTAAACTTTATTGACAACATATTAAAATATGAAGCAAATCGGAGGGGGTCAGGGTCAAAGCTGTGCAAAGAGGTAATTTGCCCCACAGTGCAAGCAATCAACCATAATAAATGAGACGCCCACATTAAACACATGAGTGCGAATGAGAACTGATGCTTGCCTTATATAAGGGAGCCGCATCTGAGGTACAAAATTTCAGTTGTGATTTGATAGTGGACTAGTGCGTCTCGTGAGTGAACATTGTAAAGCTAAATTGTATAAATTCAGCAGTTGATATAACTGATTATTCTTTAAGTTGTTATTTAATTAAATAAAGTTAATAATACTAGTTGAAATAATACTAGTTAAAATCAAATATACGTGTGTTTTTATTTTGTACTCGTAGAATAGTTTTTCGTAGACTGAATTTTCGTTACAATATATACATAAATAAAATGTCATTTGTGTGCCAGACCAACAGGAGAGAACGAACTGACCGATTTGCCTGATTCTTTTTGTATTTTGTTCGTGTCAATGCAAGAGTGGTTAGGAAAAATAAAAGTCGCAAAAACCCAAAGGAAATCAAAAAAATCTAACTTTGATCCTAGGAACATGAAATTTTTCAGAGTGTTCCTCTCACGACGTGAGCGCGTACTAAGAAATGATTTTTTGAAGCTCTCCTCCTAAAGTACAAAAATGGTCAAGTCAAAACTGAACTTTTTATTAAAAATATCTGTGTAATTAATATAAACACTGTCATGAAATTTGGCTCAGTAATGTATTGTTGTTGCTTTTCAATTTTCAAATGTGTGCAGAATTTGATAAAGGGGCGTGATGCCTCTCATATAAGTAAAACCTTTAAATTGTGGAAAAACTGAACTATTAATACAAAATATATGTGTAATTAAGATATACACAGTCATAAATTTTGGCTCAGTAGTGTATTGTTGTTTATCATTTTTTTAAAAGTGTGCGGAATTTGATAAAATGGTATAACTCCTGAACTTCTAAGGGTACAGTTTTAAAAATCGAAACAAAGTTTCATATATAAAACTCCAATCGTCATGTAGAATGTGGGCGGGATTGGAGAAAGGAGCACGGTGCATTCTAATTCCTATATGTCTTTACATACTCAGGAGCAGAGTTATAAAAATCTCAACAAAGGATCGTATTAAATATTATAATCGTCACATATGATGTCGTAATGGACAATGGGGCATGGGATATTCCATATAAATAAAATTTAAAAATTCTACTAAGAGCAGAGTTGTACAAATCGAAGAAAGGAACAATTTAAAAACTTTAATGGTCACGTAGAATGTGAGTGGGATTGAAAACACGTACGTATTTAACGATCAAGTAGATGTCATCGTTGATATCATCAAGATTTATGATAAGCTCTAAATTAAAATATATATATTATAGCTGGACCCGTGCACGACTCGTGCCAAGATTTTGTGTATTCAAAGATATGGAGCGATATTATTAATATAAAAAACATTTTTATTATTTATATGAGGGGCCCGTGCTTAGCTGTTGAAGTTTTTTTATTGGTTTTATAAATGTAGTAACCAAATAATAATTCTCCGCCTTAACAACTTTTCTCAAAGACAATTTATTCTCAGAATGCGCTTCCCCTTAGAATTCTTCCCCGTAGAACATTTCGCAGTAGAATTCTTCCCAGTAGAAATATTCTCCGTAAAATTCTTCCCCATAGAACGCTTTCCCGTAGAATTCCTCCCGGTAGAATTGTTCCCGTAGAATTTTTCCCCGTAGAGTTTTTCACAGTAGATGTTTTAGTGTGGTGAGTTTTAGTGTGGTGAATTTTATTGTGATGAGTTTTATTGTCGTGAGTTTTAGTATGGTGAATTTTTGTGTGGTGAATTTTATTGTGGTGAGTTTAATGTGGTGAGTTTTAGTGTGGTGAATTTTAGTGTGGTGAGTTTTAGTGTGGTGAGTTTTTGTATGGTGAATTTTAGCGTGGTGAGTTTTAATGTGAGGAGTTTTGGTGTGGTGAGTTTAAAGAATTTTGGGTGGTTGTTAACCTGGTGTGAAATATTTTGATATCACTATAATAACTGTTGACATACACGTAATGTAAAATGTATCGTCTATGGGGGGTGCCACGCCCAATGGTCCAATCACTCCCACATTCGGCGAAACCGTTTAGAAGGGTTAAAAATAACGCTGACAAAAATTTAATTAAATTTGCTATCCCAATTGCTAATATAATGTGTTTTGAATTTTTGGGTTATATGGGAGGTGCCACGCCCAGTCCACCAATCTTACCGAGATATAGCATATTCTCTGCCCAAGGCCAACATATTGTGCCAAAATTTTATTCAATTCGGTTCAGCAGTATTGACGTCTATTCGAAATTTAAATATATATATATATTCGACAAAAACAACAATGTTCGAAAAAGTTCGAAAAAAAAAAATGGTTAAAAAAAAATTTTGGACGACAAAACCAATGCAATGGTCAAAATCACCATTTTCGAAAAAAAACACTGTCGGAAAAAAATGTTTTTACTTTTGTTTTTGATTTTTTTTTCTTTCTCTTTAATTTTTTGTTTTTCCTTTAGTTTGGATTTTTGTTTTATGTTATTGCTCTTTTTTGTATTTTTGCTTTTGCTTTTGTTTTGTATTTGAGTTTTTTGTTTCATGTTCGTAGCTGGTGAAAGTGCCGAGTTATATCGTATGGAAAGTTTGGGTTGTATGAGAGGTGCCACGCCTCTTTGTCCAATCCCGCCCATATATAGCCTATCATTCCTTCCAGACGATACCGCATCTGTGGTAAAATTTCAAGAAAATCGGATCATACCGACTATGCTTCGTTCTGGGTGTTACGTACTAAAATTATAAATAATAAATTTTTAAAATAAACAAAAATATAGTTTTGTTCAAAAATCATTTGTTTACCGTGCGTTCTCGTCCACATTGAATAATTTATAATTTAGATTACTTATAAATCTCAAGCAAAAAATTGGCATGTTCAATTGTGACCTGTGGACCGACAATTTATTTCCAAATACCTCAAATAAAATTTACATCCACAAATGTGGACTTTTTTGGTTCAATATATATCGACTGTGTGCTCGAATATCTAAAAATTGTGTTTTCCCGCGAACCGACTTGTGGTTCCAAAAAAAAAAATAGAAATTCGGTACACCAATCCAAATGCACATATGGGTATGAAATGAATGGACAATTTTCAGAGATTGCAAGTTTATTTTTTTAGGATTCGTATCAAAGATTTGTACCTGTTTCTCCGAGTGGTGGATCACTTGGTGTTAATGGGTGTTTGTTTGTTGATTTCTGTGTCGTCTTCTTGTAGAATTGTTTCGTTGGAATCAGTGATGTTGTTGGGTTTAAAGTTGAATGTTGATTTTGTGTGATTTGTTTATAGTGTTTTTTATTATGTCGCCGTGACCGAATTGTCGCGTGTGACGGGTTTTTGCATATGTTGTCGCGGATACGGGTTCGAGGTTTTTTTTTGGTTTAATTCAGGCCCGTAGCCAGGTTGAGTTGTAGGGGTTCTGACCCTCCATAAATACAATTTTTAAAATATTTAAATATGTTTACACATATAACAATACGTAATACAAACAGTAAACATTATGACAAATTATAATGTCTAAAACATGTTTCTCGATAAAATGGTTTTTAGTATGCCAATAATTCAAATGAAACCATATTTAGTGAGGAAATTCTAAACAATGAAACATATTTTATTGTTCAAACTTAGTCCGTAGAATATTAAAAAAAAAAATTGTTTTCAATGAATATTACGTGAGGTTTTTTATATTTTTTTTTTTCATTTCTGAAATTTGTAATTTTTAGTATTATTTATACTTAATTAAAAAATAAGTTTAAAGTTCTAGTTAATAATATTCGATTTAAAACAAATATTACTAAATAATCTTTAATATTATAAATCCATACATTACTTTGTATCTTATATATCTGATTTATTCCTTAGGGAATTGTTTAACTATCATTGGACATTTTTAATAATGTATATTTTTAGGGATATAATATAAAATCGTAAATCACGATATAATAAAAAATTAATATAAATATTCGTATAAATATTATGTTCCGGATCTGTTTCCAATATTTTTAAAATAGCAGTTCCGGTTCCGATTCCAAAAATCGAAATGGTTCTGGCTTCGATTCTGATTCTGGTTCTTTGTGGTACCTGCTTATATCAAATTTTTACAAAATCCTAAATAAGGATTATCTACATTTAGATTATCACGGATCGTATTATTTTTCAGAAAAAAAGTTGGTAAATAAATAAATTTATAAATAAAATTATATCAATAAAATTGATTTTTTGGGTGGAAAAGCGTTAAAAAAGGGTTAATGTGAGTTAAAATGGGTTCAATATTGCCCAAAAGCAAATTACAAAAAAATATTTGAACATTTTTTGGTTCTCTCGGGTAATTTTCAAAATTCCACGAAAACACTTTTTTAGCGCACAGCATGGCAACCCTTTTACACTTTACAGCCGCGCACTTTACAGCCGCGCTCCAGCAAAAAAACGAACATGCATTACCGTTCGAATTGATTCCGAATTGCAATCATTGAATGTTAATTGTAATGAATATTTAAAAACCGGTTCCTGATTGCAACACATGTAGCTTATTTGTAATGCATGCGAGAAAATTGGTTCTGTATGGCATTACTACCCAGTAGGATTTGTTAGGAGTTAGAAGCTATTCTTGGGTATCCAGAAGTCCTTCTCTACTCAATTCTTTTCTTACTTATTTTTTATATGAAACGATCGTTTTTGAAGAACTTCTCATCTCGCTTCCTACAGATGAGCTGATTGAATAGGTTGCTAGCAAGTGATGCATCAGTTCATAAGAACAGCTTACAGAAGACGTTTCTTGCAATGCCTGCAGGAATACCTCTTGGCAAGGTATTATTGCAGTTAGTCTTATGAACAGCTTCTAGAAGTAGTTGCTTTCAAGTACTTCAGGAACATCTTCCTGGATGGTATTTTAGAATTTCTTCTGAAAGAATAGGTTCTAGCAGTGGTGGCTTTCCAGTTCTTTGGGAATACCTTTCTGGAAGGTGTTTTAGAATTCCTTCCTAAAGAATAGGTTCTAGAAGAGGTTGATTTTAATGTCTTTAAAAAAATTATACTGGAACATATTTTATAATTGCTTCCGAAAGAATTGGTTCATTCAAACAATTGAAGAAATTGATTTATTTAAAAATGTCAGTTTATAATAATTTTTTTTTCATATAAATCTTTCATATTAATTATTTTTTAATAATATAAATAAAATTCATCAATAATTATTATTTTTGAGAAATAATCATACATTTTAGTAATAACAATAGGTTTTTTTATATGTATAAACACACGAGAATTACACAATATTTGTAATACGTAAGAAATCAGAAAAACTGAGTATGAGATCGTGATTAGAATCTTGAAAACCATCACAAAATCGTTTGTTGTGATAAAAGTCAATAAAGTTATTATATTTAATTTATATTTTGAAAAGTCAGAAATAATTTTTACTCTTGAAAAATATTTATAAAAAATATTATATTTCACCTTTTTGCAGATTGAGAGGGGTTACCCTTTTGGTTGTTAAAATGTTTGCCTCATTGAGGTGCGTCGAGCCGATGGAAATATATAGATATATTTTTCCGTCGAGTGTTCTAATTGTATCCTTAATTTTTTTGTAGCATCATTCCATCACAATGTCTTTTTGACATACAAACTTTGAAAATAATCTCTGGTTAAAAATAACCACATTCTTTAAAAATATCGATTAAAAACAATAGTTATTTGTAATATATATATTAAAATAGAATAAGAAAATGTATAAAAATTTTAATTTTTTTCATTTGTTGTTTTTTTTAAATATATATTTTTATGAATTTAATTTTTACTAATTTAAAGCCTTTTTAAATTTCAGCAACATAATTTTCTCTTGTTACCATTTCTTCGCCAACGGCATCTACATTAAAAAAAAATTAATGGAAAATATTTTATAAAATGAATACTTACTAAATAAAATTTTACATTTTTTCATTTGGGTCTAAAACAAAAAATGTTCACGATTTTTCACATTCATTACAAAGAAATTATGCTAATTTCAATCATATAAAATACATTTGACCGATAATAAATCTTTTTACAAAATCTAAATTCTATTAAACTAACAGTATAAAATCCACTCAAACGATTGAATTTACATAAATAAATTCACGTTCTTAAATTGAATTAAAATTGTTATTTATGAAAAATCACATAAAATGTGTCCTCTATCAATTATTATTTCTTTTTATTTTATTTTTTTAATACTGTTTTCCACAAAACCAATATCCCTTTAAAAATTTGACTGATCATTCAAAATAAAAAAAAATATATATTTGTACTAAAAAATAATTTTTCAATAAAAAGTATTTAAAAAAATGATGGATGATTAACTGGAGTTTATATATCGCGGATTTTTTATTTTGGATACCATATATATTTGGAAGCATTTGAATATATGAGTTTTGTTTGAGCCTTAAGCATTATAATTGTTTATTATTCAAACATAGATATGGTTATTTTAAGCCTTTGCTATAATTTTTTTAAATCCCGATCAAATCTTTTAGTCCCGAAATTTCGGGATTAAAAAATAGTCCGGGATTGACATCCCTAATATATATATCGTCGTTGTAGAACGAAAAGTCACCAAATACATTTTCAAAATGCCAAATATTCATTTACAAAAATCTTTATAAATATATATATATATATGTATATATATATATATATATATATATATATATATATATATATATATATATATATATATATATATCGTCGTTGTAGAACGAAAAGTTACCAAATACATTTTAAATTGAGATCATGGATTAAAAATTGACAGATTTATAAAGATTTTTGGCATTTTGAAAATGTATTTGGTGCCTTCTCGTTCTACAACGACGATATATATTATTATTTTTTTTTTGATTAAAATAGAGCCACAGAACTCAGACAGAGATAGTGCTCTGTGGTGCCGTATTGTAACATATTACAATATATTTTTATTTACAAATTTGCCAAATTTCTTATTAATGTTTTCAGCAAAGTACTCGCAACTGCACTCGTTGTTCTTTAATTTATTTGCTCATAAATCAAAGAAACAACAAACACTAATACACTAACAGCTACCTAGCAAAAAAGTGAATACATGTATTGTGTTTGGTAAACGCAAAAACCGACCAATTTGCGTTAACTTTCACAATACTGAACTGATGAATTTAACATCGGCGTGTCATTAACGGCAGATTTGCAATACCAGAAACGCACTTCTACACGCATTACAAGGAAGTAATTATGTCACCCAATATATGGAATGCACTACTGAATGCATTATTCGTATTCAATTGGTACACCTCAGAAAACTCTGCCACAGCTCAATGTGACAGACGACAAGAAAACCTTCGATACTTAATACCTCTCTGAATAGATTATCAGTTGCAATACCAGTATTGTGAAAGGAATTGCAAAAAGTAAAATACAATACCATATGCAACACCAGTAATGCATTCGGTATGCTAAATTATTGCAATACCCGTAGTACATAAATTAACATTTTTCAATCAAGTAATAAAACCTAGGATTGAAACCTAAACGAATAACGGTTTCGATTTCGGTTTCGGTTTTTCCCGCGTTTCGGTTTCGGTTACGGTTTCGGTTTTAAGTTTTTATAACGAAACGGTTTCGGTATACCGGTTCCATGTTACGGTTTCGGTTTTGATTTCGGTTTTTGTATAAATTTTCTTTATTTTCATATTTTTCAAATAATTTTACATTTTTTATATGATGCTAAATTATGATCAAATTATTATACTGGGGTAAAGTCGGAAACGTAATTTAAACAATGTTTGTTGTTATTTTAGTAAAAATATTGTGTTATATGAATTATTTAATTGATTACGCCAAGAAAAAAATTTAATTTAAAATTTCGTGACCACAAACCAATGAAAAGCAACATTTTGACTTCACCTGATATATGATCTGAATTGAAAAGAAGAAGAATTTTGTACAATTTTCATCCATAAAAGCCAAAGAAATTAAATTTCAACAATTCTGTGAACTGCAATATATGTAAACTAGTGATGATCAATTGCAAGAGCAAGGCAAGAAATGTTAATCTTAATCTTTTAAATTTTAAATAAAGATCGAAGACAAATATCTTAAACTGCATATTAATTATGAAAACTAATAAAATTTGAACACTAATAGTATTTAAGTTACTTATTTTCCATATTTTCAATTTCTTCAACATTTTACTAACAAATAAAAATCCAATAACATAAAAATTTGAATTATATTTTAACAAGAATTAACAAATAAAAAATAATTGTATAAAACAAGTGATGTTGACAAGACAATTCAAAATCTCAAGGCCATAATAAAATGAACGAAAAGTCACCAAATACATTTTCAAAATGCTAAATATTTTTTACAAACATCGTTATGTATCTGTCAATATTTAATCGATGATCTCCATTTTTTTTACCACATGATAAGAAAATCTATCAATTTTTTATAATATTAATCCACAAACTCGAAAATTAAGTTTTTCATAAAAATGTATTTGGTGACTTTTCGTTCTACAACGACGATATACAGTATACGATATACATATACAATAAATATAAGGAATATTACGAGTTCTCTTTGTGGTACAAAAAATTTACCGCCAAAATTCTATCAAAAGCTTGGATGCTGCTTTATTCGCATTTTTGTTGTTGTTGCACTTTCAAACGAATCAGCGGACTTTTCGTTCTACAACGACGATATACAGTATACGATATACATATACAATAAATATAAGGAATATTACGAGTTCTCTTTGTGGTACAAAAAATTTACCGCCAAAATTCTATCAAAAGCTTGGATGCTGCTTTATTCGCATTTTTGTTGTTGTTGCACTTTCAAACGAATCAGCGGATTTGTGAAAAATGAAAAACACAATAAGCAATATATCAGCTAAATATATCACACTGTGAAAATGTTCATGTATTATTTTTTATTACTTCATGATTTTACAATTTACAAAAAAACTATATATAAAAGTAAAACAAAAATAATAATGTGCATAAGCACAGTGCATATGCACAATCGATGTACGAACTTGCGTAGCGAAGAAAAGAGAAAAAAACATTGTTTTATCTTTTTGAAGCGACTTTTGAAGCACTTTTAAAGCTATTTACCGCTTCAAAAGTGCTTCACAGGCCTTATTTTTAAGATGCTTATATTCTTTAGAATTCGACAAAAACAAAAAAAACACACATTTTCATTAATGTTCACGTTCATAAATATTTTGCACGCTTTCCATTGTTACTTATTGTTCAATATTTAGTAATATCATAAATTCTTTTGTATATCATTATTACCTTAAAAACATAATAAATACATTAAAATCATAAAAAATTGCAAGAGTCTTCCTTTTCTTGCAGTCTTAGTCTTGCTCTTGTTCTTTTTCTTGCAAAATCTCGATTTTGTTTTCGCTTTTGTTCTTGCAAAAGAAATGCATGAACAAGAAATTTTTAATCATCACTAACCTAACAAATATCTGCCTTATACTTGAAATTTTTAAACTTGTCTAACTTGCACTTCATTTTTCGTATTTCCTTAAATAGTTACTGAGATGTTAATAATTTGAAACTTTTTTACATTTTTTTTTGCATTACATTGTTTTGTTTATGTCCGAAATGAAGCATCCATTAGAAGACTTATAAATGGTATTCTATTGAATAGATCCTTTAAAATAATTTAAAAAATATGCAAATGAACTTTTCAAAACTTGTTCCACTTTACCTCAAGCTCCTCTATATATTTTACTAATAAAATAAATAAAAATCAATATTATTAAAATTTTAATCATTTTTAACGTAAAAATTTTGCTTGGAGTTGGGGTGTTTTGTTGTTAATTCGATTAACAAAAAACAAATTTTAGACCAAATACCGTTGTTTTGGAAATATCGTTTCTCAAAAAACAACATGTGAATTTTTGTTCAACCAAAAATGTTTATTTTGGGAACTCAAAATTTTAATTAATGAAATTTTACTTAAGATCTTCTATATAAAATAAAATATGTTTTTCTGGTTTTTTGTATACTTTTTTAAAAACCGTTTAAAACCGGTATAAAACCGAAACAGTTTATATCGGTTTTGGATATCGGTTTATTTCTGATTTTCGTATAACGGTTTCGGTTACGGTTTCGGTTTTAAAAATGAAACGGTTTTAAACGGATATCGGTTTCGGTTTCGGTTACGGTTTCAATCCTTGAATAAAACATTTAAATTATTTAATGCAATTTACAAATAATATTATAATCCACATTTCTTAAAAGTATTCAAAAAAATTCAAAAATAATAAACATTTAATTTTTATTTTTTTTAGATTTTGTGAAATGTCTGCAGTCAATTGTTTTTGTAGCAGATAAGAAGTATTTTGACACAATAACAAAGTTGTAAAAAATTGTGTCAATGCAGTTTGACATTTATAATTTTTATACTAACACCTATGAGGCCAGGGTATATTAAGTTTGTGGACATATAGTAACGACCCTTATGACGTCTGTCCAGTATGGAAAAGTATATATATAGCAAAAGCACTGGCGCTTCATGTTCCGGATCGGCTGCGGATGAACTGCCTTCAACATCCACTGGTAGAGGAAAGCAAGCAGTATCATATCGTGATGCTGCTCGCAAAGCTCTTCCGGTTGCGATTATTGGCAAACTGGGGAAGGAGCAAAAGATAAATGAACTGAAGTAAAACACTGCACCGATCATCTTTGGTGGCTAGTCAGCACCGCCGGTGTCAGTGCAAACGGAAAAAGCTATGAGACGACTGATGGCATCATGAAGGTGCTATGCTCGTCTCAAGCCAATTTCGATTGGATTGCCGCAGCCATTGCTAAAATCCCCCTCTGGGTAAATCGCGCTTCGTTGTTTTCAGTGGGGATGAATCCAAACGCAGGCGAGTAATATGCTGGATACCTGGTCCTTTCATGAAAATAGCGGAAGTGCTTGCCTGCCGACGTGCTCAGAACAGGGGCATAGAAACGAACGGATGGAAAATATATAGCTATAAACCAGTGTGAGGTCCGGAGAACAAGGAGGGCTCAAACCTGGTTGTTGGCTTAGACGAGAAGTCGTTAGATGTCATGCTATCTAAGTACGACAATCATCTAAACCTACACTCAAAAATGTATTAAAATTAATACAATTTATGCACTTGTTTCAAAAAAAATGTATTTTTAATACATATCAATTATATTTGTATTCATTTTCTTACTTTTTAATGAAAAAAGTACTTGTTTTCTTTTTTCCTACAAAATACAAAAAATGTAATTTGTGCTTGTTATTTGTATTTGTTTTTGCATTTATTTTTTCTATTGTGATACAACATGGAAAATTTATAAATAATGAAGTGCAATAAATTAATATATGAAAACTGAAGTCATTAAAAAAATGTCCATGGCTTTTGTTTTTGCAAAATATGCCAATTTCATTTATATGTTTTTGTGAAATATTGTGGTTTTAAAACAAGTGTAGAAGTTGTAAAAGTGGTATTAATGTGGTTATATATGATTATTGAGGAAATATGTATTATCTTTTTATTGCTGTGGCAATCTGAAATTAAAAAAAAATATCGTGTTGTAATATGAAATATCCCTGAAAACTCTATTTAGTATCAGTGTCAGGTTGAGTTTTTTCTACATAAGGAAACTTTATGCATTTCTGATCAATGATTTATAAGAATATTTTATTAGGATATCGCTTAATAAGGCAACCTAACTCACTTCGTATGCGTTTTTATTAATTAGTATGTGTCTTTATAAATTAAAAATATCATTAAACTAAAACTTTTTGATCGTATTCGCATATTTAATCTAGGCGATTTAGTAAAAAAAATGTTTATTTAGGGATTTGAACTCACTCCTCCCGGATACAAGACCTGAGTTCTCACCGTTACACTGTCAACATCATTTGATACGGATAATTTATTCACAATCTTGAATCAAATGACTAAAATTTTGACGTATCGACAATAAATGAAAATAATTTTTTTTTTTTGGAATGTGACATTCAAAAAAATTGAACATTTGAAAACTTTTGTTTTTGTAGCAAAAATCTCAAACAAAGGGAGATGAATGTGTAGCCTAACGGGTAGAGCCGTGGATTATAAGAAAACATTTTTATTCAATTGGTAAATTTAGGAAATAAAAAATAAAGGAAGACGGGTGGAAAAGAAACAAAAGAAAGGAAAAAGGAAAGGAGTGGAAAAAAGAATAAAAAAAAACGTTTTTTTAATAAATTTTTTGTATTAAAAAAATTTGATCTGATATTCAATAAAAAGATGTACTTTTATATTTTTCATACAAAAACCAATACATGAATTTATTAAAAACAAAATTAAATGTCTTTGGACGTAAAACGAATACAATTGTACTTATTTCAAAGAAATTTGTATTTGTTTTTAATACATTATTTTTTTGAGTGTATTTTTTTGGAATAATCAAATTCCGAATCAATTCCAAATGAATAGACACATGATGTGAAACGAGTTAATTATCCTCTCATGATATTTACTCAGATCAATCTGCAACATTCTAAAGCTGCTACCTGTTTACTAGGTAAGCGGCTCTCCATGTTGCATACATTACCTCACATCACAACCATTCAAGAACCATGGGTGCATAACAAACGCATCTGTCGTCTTGATGAACCACGTGGTGAAACCATACTATACGATGAGCAAGCCGTCAGGCCTAGAAGCTGTCTTATAGTATCGGTGTCACCAAGTTAACCCAATTCTGTGGGCAAGACTTCGGTGTCACCAAGTTAACCCAATTCTGTGGGCAAGACCTGGTGGCAGCCAAAGTGAGCTATGAAAGCGATAGTGGATGGAAACATCTGATTGTCGCATCAGGCTACTTCCCCTATGACTCACTACTGCCTCCTCCACCAAAGGCAATTGTTGAGCTCATAGAGTACTGTGTTCTTAAGGAGACTGGCCTTATTCTTTGCTGTGACGCTAATGCTCAACACACTGTGTGGGGCAGTAGCAAATGCAACGCATGAGGTACCAAACTTCTTGGCCTCCAATCTGAACATTCACTACACTGGTAATAAACCTACGTTTGTTACTGCTAGAAGACAGGAAGTGATTGACCTAAAATTGTCTAACTGTAGACTGAGAGTGTCAATCATAAACTAGAAGGTTCTTAGAGAAGACTCTGTATCGGACCACAGGTATATCGAGTTTCATACTGACCGAGAGGTCAGTACGAACTGGTCACGCTTCAGACATGAACTTGAGAATTCCCTCAATATTCCTGTCAGAATTCGTACCAGAGAAAGTATTGAGACGTCCGTTCAAGTTATGAGCGATGTCATAAATTCTAGATTTGCACGAAATTGGCCTGTCCGGAACGCTTGTTTTGAAACCTTGCGCAAGGAGCAATTTAGACTCTGACTGGTTTCTTTATCGAACTAAGCCGAAAGAATATAAGAAACTAATTCGTAAATCGAAAAGTGTTTCTTATAAAGACTTCTGCAGTAGCATCGAATCCTGTAGTGAGACTAGCCGATTGGTCAAGTTTCTTAAAAGAGACCGAACTGCCCGACTGGACACACTGCGGAGACCCGATGACTCCTATACTGAGTCTAAGACAGAGGCACTTAGTGTCCTAGTTGAGACTCACTTTCCGGGAAATCAAATCCACAAAGAGCCACTTTGTAATCCCAGCACTGAGGACTGTAATAACAACTCTAATATAACAAAACATGACTGGAAGGTTGCCAGACTGGTTGTGTACGATGAAGCCATTCAATACGCAGTGGCCTCTTTTGATGGCTTGAAGTTACCTGGGCCGGATGGCATCTACCCAGTCATGCTACAGGAAGGTATAACCCAATTGCTACCATGCCTAAAGAAGATCTTTAGAGCAAGTCTCGCATGGGCATTCATTCCGACATCCTGGCGTTTAGTTAAAATAGCCTAAAGTATAAAAAGAGAAGACTTTTCGATAGCCAAGAGCATCAGACTCATTAGTATGATGTCCTTCATACTAAATCGTCTAGAGAGACTAGTTGAGTTGCACATCTTAAAAACATCGTTGTCAAGGTACCCACTATCGTCAAGACAACATGCCTACCAACGTCGAAAATCCTGTGAAACAACATTGCAAAATCTGGTTGGCCGGATGAAGCATGCTTTTCAGAGGAAGATGTACGTCATGGGCATATTTGTTGACATCGAGGGTGCTTTTTATAATGCGACTTATGATGGAATGTGTGACGCAACTAGAAGACATGGAATAGATAAAACATTGGTCAAATGTTTAAGATCAATGCTAATGTTTAGGACCATCACCTCTGAGGCGGAGTGCCGTCTGTATATTATGGCAAGGGTGAATAGAGGTTGTCGTCAAGGAGGCGTTCTCTCCCCCCTGCTCTGGTGTATGCTAGTGATCTTGAAGGACCAGGAGTCTATTCCCAGGCCTATGCAGACGATGTTGCCATTCTTGCCCCAGGCCTTTCCCTCAATGAGGTCTGTGTTAAAACACAAAACTCATTGAACCGAATTGACAGCTGGTGTACTGCAAACGGACTTTCCGTCAACCATCACAAAACAGGGATTGTTCTCTTCACTAACAAAAGATAATGACAGGAAGTCCGAAAGTGCGTGACAACTAGTCTTGCCAAGATTCAGAGAACCGTGTGTATGGGAATGCAATCTTAAACCTACCACCATTTGACATTTTCATCAGTGGCGAAGCCATGAAAGACTGTTGGAGACTAATACGAGGTGGTTTAGGGTTTAATGTTTCTTGGAATAGACACCTGTCTACTGGAGATGCCCTCTGATGCAGTAATAGCAGAAATATTACCAAGACAAAATTGTGAGGTTTGCCAACCTGACATTCAACACTGGCTAACTCCTGACTGTGAGCCAGGTAGAGGGTCACACCGCATTTTTACCGACGGCTCCAGAACCGATCAGGGATCTGGTGCTGGAGTGTTTGTGGAACTGGATGACCGCAGACTTCACTTCGCCTTAGGCGACAATGCCTAGGTATTTATGGCTATGGACTACATTGCGAATAATAGATGGCAGAACAGAGGTATATCTGTTTGCAGCGATAGTCAGGCTACTCTCATGGCTTTGAACAAACCGGTCATCACATCCAAAATTGTGACGTCAATGCAGATCAGTTGTGTTGGTAAATACAATACACTGTAACTGATTTGGGTGCCGGGTCATAAAGGAGTTTCGGGCAATGAAACATCTGACGAACTAGCACGTGCTGGATCTGAGGATAATCCATTTGGACCAGAACATGTGCTTGGACTACCTGCATCTGCGGGAAAATTCTTCATCAGCTCTTGGGTCGCCTCCGCAAACAAGAGCAGATGGCTGAACGATGCAGATTCTCCAAGCTCATGACACCGACTGTAACCAAAAGATCGGCCTCGTTTCTACTTTCCTTAAATAGAAAGGAGTGCAGACGGGACTTGCCGAAAGCGCCTTATGTTCTGCCTGCTACGAAACTGGCACCACATAATTATTGAAAAACTTCTCACATACTAAAGTTGATGTAATATCTTCCAAGAGAACAGCTTCCACCCATCGTGTGAACCGGTCAATTATGGTTAAAATATATTCGACATGTACATCTGCAAATCTTCTTGTGGACATGGTGATTTTGTATGCCGAATTATTTTTGATTATTGGCATTGTTGACAGTTTTTTGTCCATTGGTTAATATCATGATTAATTGAAGGCCAAAGAAAACGTTTAGTTATATATTTTCGAATGGACCTTATGTCTGGGTGTGACAAACCATGTAACACATCAAATATTTTGCGCCTGACCTGTAACGGAAGAAATGGACGTGCGTGTGATTTAGAAATATCGCAATACACAAGATCCGTGGCATTCGGCAGCTGAATCTGCCTCAAATTGAGACTTGAGTTGGATGAAAGTATATTTTGCAGTTCTTCATCCGTTGGTTGCGCAAGTGAAAATTGACTATAGTCAATTGTTGAAATTTCAGTAATTCTAGAAATAGTTTTCTTGACCAGCGATGTGACGAATATCCGTTGTGAATTGTCTAACGAAATCTAGATGTCTCCACTGACGAGGAATGGCATTCTCCGGATTCTGATTGAACGCAAAACAGAGAGGTTTATGGTCAGTGTAGAGAGTGAGTCCTTCTAACATATGGCGAAAATGACGAATTGACTGATAAGCAGCCAATAGTTCTCTATCGTAGGCACAATATTTCATCTCAGTGGAACTTAGCTTCTTTGAAAAAATCGCTAAGGGTTGCCAAATACCGCTGACATTCTGTTCTACAACTGTGGCAAAATTTGATGCATCGACTTTAAGTGCTAATTGTGCGTTCGTTGCAGGATGTGACAATAGAGTTGAATTGGCAAGTTGAAATTTAGATTTATTATATGCTTCTTCTGCTTCCTGAGGCCAATTGACAGCACGTTTATCCTTTTTGGTGGCTCCTTTTAGATATTCATTTAACAAAGCTTGCGTTTGAGGTGCATTCGTTATGAATCTGCGGTAAAAATTGGTCATCGCGAGAAATTGTCTTAACTCTTGAATAGTTTTTGGCTTGGGGACATTTTTAATAATTTTAACTTTTTCACCTGTTGGCTTTAATCCGTCTTTACTAATTTTAAAACCAAGAATGTTAACTTCGCTTTGTCCAAAATAGCATTTTACTTGATTTAGTATGATTCCATGGTCTTTAAATCGTTGGAATACTAAACGTAAATGATGTAGATGCTCTTCCAAAGTCAAGACCTCGCAAAACAGTATCCATTAACCTTTGGAAACTTTGGGCGCATTCCGCAAACCAAATGACATTTTAATATATTCGTATAGCCCAAATGGTGTTATGACTGCAGTTTTACCAATATCATGGAGGAAAATGTCAACCTGATGATATGCTCTGATCATATCTAATGTTGAGAAAACAGTGCATCCATTAAGACGAAGATTGCAGTCTGTTATTAATGGAATATTATACCTATCGGGTATAGTTTTCTTACTGAGATTCCTGTAATCTCCACAAAATCGCCACTCACCGTTTTTCTTAGGCACCATATGCAATGCACTTGACCACTCAGACTTTGAGTGGTCAAGTTTCTTCTAACATGTATTCAAAATCCTTTTTCGCCGCAGCGAGTTTATTTGCATCTAGTCTACGACATTTTGTATGACAAGGTGGGCCATTAGTCTCTGTGTGATGGAAAACTGTATGTTGTGGTAATTTCTGCAGAATATTAGATACTCTGTAAATGTCAGGGAACTCCAAAAGAACTTTTGTAAATGGGGAATCGTTTTTAAGAATTGCCGTAATTCCTAGTGATGGTTTTTGAGAACGTATTAATGTTTTGCCATCGACAAGAACTTTATTCTTTAAATCAGGAAGTAAATGATAATGTGTAAGTAGATCAGCACCAATTATCGATTTATGAACATGAGCTATTACAAATCTCCAGTTGAGATAACGACGAAATCCAATATTTAAAGAAAGATCGACTGTTCCAAAAGTTTGAATATTAGTGACGTTTGCAGCAAACAGATTAACGGGAACATTGGAGTCATCCGTTGCGAGAAGATGTTGTCGTTTGAAGGTTTTCGGCAAGACAGAAATATCGGCACCAGTATCGATTAAAAAAGTGCGTTTTGAACAACGATCGCGAATGAATAGAAGGCAGGAATTTACGCCGCGACTTCCGAAAATGCACTTAGTTTTTTGAGTATATGCATGGAGAAACACATTTAACAGCCTTGTCTTTAAATTATTATGATACCAGCACCACTCTTTTTTAACGTCGCGACTTTTTGATCGACGACGACTATTATTGCGAAAGCAATTAGGTTATCTGATCGATTAGGTGGTCTTGCTTGAAAATTTTGAAAGCGTTTTTCAAGAGCATCAATTTTAGCTAAGATTGCTGTGAAGGGTGTAGGATCAGAAATAACGGAGATAGCAGGAGAAAGTTGTTCAAGTATTTTATCTGCTTGTTCAGCAATACCATCGAGACTTCCTTTGTTGCCGATGAGAATGGCGCGGACGTTTTCCGGCATTTGTTCAAGAAATAATGCTTTAAGAACGGTTTCACTCAGCTGACCACAACACGAATTGCGCAAAAATTGCAAATAATGAGTTGGTTTTTGGTCACCTATGGAATTTCCAGTTAATAGCCGTCGCAATTCCTTCTCTTCCGATTTTGCAAACGCTGCGATGAGTTTCTTCTTAAGAGCTTCGTATATGCATCCTCCTGACGGTTGTGCTAAAATAATGTCACCCACGATCTCCAGCGTTGTTGGATCCAAATTGCACAGAATATGGTCAAACTTAGTGTCACCACGTGTGATCCTGTTAATTTTGAAGATGACTTCCACTTGTGTAAACCACAGCCTAGGATAACCCTTCCAAAACGATGGAATTTTACAGACTGCTGCAGTTGCAATTTGTTGGGTTGGTTGTTGCAAATTAGATAATGATTCTGTTGAACAATCTTTATTAAAATTTTAAATCGCAGTGAATAATTAAAAATATTTTTTATAATTACAAACAAAAGAAAATTGATTATTTTAAAAATAATGATTTACAAATTGTACAGTAGAACAATTAAAGTTAAACTATTTGAATAACATAAATAATGAATAGAATGAACACCACAATGCCATCCGGCCCAGGTCACTTGAAGCCATCAAAAGAGGCCACTGCGTATTGAATAGCTTCATCGTACACTAAGCTGTCTGGAATCCTTGCGCAAGGTTTCAAGACAAGCGTTTCACCAAGGTACGGGCGGTCTAGACAACGTTTTTCGCACAGGCCAATTTCGTGCAAAACTAGAATTTGTGACATCGCTCATAACTTGAACGCACGTCTCAATACTTTCTCTGGTACGAATTCTGACAGGAATATTGAGGGAATTCACAAGTTCATGTCTGAAGCGTGGCCAGTTCATTTTTGTAAGGTTTCTCACCATCATAGAGGGCAGCACCTCACGGTCAGTACGAAACTCGATATGCCTGTTACCCGATAAAGAATCTTCTTTAAGAATCTTCCAGTATATGATTGACTCTCTCTCAGTCTACAGTAAGACAGAGTTAGATCAATCACTTCCTGTCTTCTAGCAGTAACAAACGTAGGTTTATCACCAGTGTAGTGAATGTTCAGATTGGAGGTCATGATGAAGTCAAGGAGTTTTGTGCGTTGCATTTGCTACTGCCCCACACAGTGTGTTGAGCATTAGCGTCACAGCAAAGAATAAGGCCAGTCTCCTTAAGAACACAGTACTCTATGAGCTAGGCCTGACGGCTTGCTCATCGTATAGTATGGTTTCACCACGTGTTTCACCAAAACCACAGATGCGTTTGTTATACACCCATGGTTCATGAATGGTAATGTATGCAACATGGAGGGCCGCTTACCTAGTAAAGCGGTAGCAGCTTTAGAATGTTGCAGATTGATTTGAGTAAATATCATGACAGGATAATTAACTCGTTTCACATTATGTGCCTATTCATTTGGAATTGATTCGAAATTTGATCCGTTCAAAAAACAGGTTTAGATGATTGTCGTACTTAGATAGCATGACATCTAACGAATTCTGCTCTAAGCCAACAACTAGGGTTGAGCCCTTCTTGTTCTCCGGACCTTGCACTGGTTTATGGCTATAGATTTTTCATCCGTTCGTTTCGACGCTCTTGTTCTGAGCACGTAGAAAGGCAAGCACTTCCTCTGTTTCCCTGATAGGACCAGGTATCCAGCATATTGCTCGCATGCGTTTGGATTCGTCAACACTGAAAACAGCGAAGCGCGAAGCAATGGGTGCGGCAACCCAATCGAAATTTGCTTGAGACGAGTATAGCACCTTCATGATGCCATCACTCGTCTCATAGCTTTTTGCGTTTGCACTGACACCGTCTGTACTGACTAGCCACCAAAGATGATCGGTGCAGTGTTTTACTTCAGTTCATTTATCTTTTGCTCCTTCCCCAGTTTGCCAATAATCGCAACCGGAAGAGCTTTGCGAGCAGCATCACGATATGATACTACTTGCTTACATCTACCGGTGGATGTTGAAGGCAGTTCATCCGCAGCCGATCCGGAACATGAAGCGCCAGTGCTTCTGCTATATATATATATACTTTTCCATACTGGACACAAGTCCTAAGGGTCGTTACAATATGTGCACAAACTTAATATACCCTGACCTCATAGGTGTTTGTATAAAAATTATAAAGTCAAACTCAACTGACACAATTTTTTACAACTTTGTTATTGTGTCAAAATATTCCTTATATGCTACAAAAACAATTGACTGCAGAAATTTCACAAAATCTAAAAAAATTAAAAATTAAATATTTTTGAATTTTTTTGAATAATTTTTATTTTCAAAAATTATTTAATTATATAAATTTCTTATGTCAACAATAAATGGAATTATTTTATTAAAAATGCAATAAAAACAATAAAAATATTGTTATCTATGCTATGCACTACGGTTATTGCAATATAGTATTGTATTTTACTTTTTGCAATACCTTTCACAATACTGGACTTGCAACTGGTAATCTATTCAGAGAGGTATTAAGTACCGAAGGTTTTCTTGTCGTTTGTCACATTGAGCTGTGGCAAAGTTGTCTGAGGTGTGCGTTTATGAGTCTGTAACCTATTTTTTTTATAAAAAAACATTACCAATTAAATACCAATAATGCATTCAGTAACGCATTCCAGTAATTGCATGATAATATCGATTTTTTATAATGCATTCAGTTATGCATTACATATATTGGGTGCAAGGATTGAAACCTAAACGAATAACGGATTCGGTTTCGGTTTTCTTCCTCGTTTCGGTTTCGGTTTTGAGTTTTTATAACGAAACAGTTTCGGTATACCGGTTCCAAGTTACGGTTTTGATTTCGGTTTTTGTATTATTTTTTTTGTATTTAATGCATTTTCCCATATTGTTCAATGACTTGAAGTAAAAAATAAATTTTAAAAACACAATACATGTATTCACTTTTTTTGCTAGGTTGCTGTTAGTGTATTAGTGATTGTTGTTTCTTTGTTTTATGAGAAAATAAAGCAAATAAGATTTACAAATGTTCATATTTTGTAATAACTTTGTCAAGCAAATAATTATTTAATTTCAATTAATATATCATAATTTATTAAAAATCTCTTTTTTTCAAAACTAATTTAATTATATAAATATCTTATGTCAACGAGTGCAGCTGCGAGTACTTTGCTGAAAACAGTTTGTTCCGCATCTCCGTCTAAACGGCTGATCTGATTTTCTTGAAATTTTTACCACAGATGTAGAATGGTCTAGAAGGAATGAAGGGCTATAGATGGGCGGGATTGGACAAAGAGGCGTGGCACCTCCCATACAACCTAAACTTTTCATACGATATAACTCGGCACTTTCACCAGCTACGAACATGAAACAAAAAACTCAAATACAAAAAAAAAATTAAAAGCAAAAACACAAAAGCACAAAACAAGAGCAAAAATACAAAAACAATAACATTAAAATAAAATCTAATGGAAAAACAAAAAAGGAACGATAAAGAATAACAAACTCACCACACTAAAACTCACCACAATAAAATTACCCACACTAAAACTCACCACAATAAAATTCCCCACACTAAAATTCACCACACTAAAACTCACCACACTAAAACTCACCACACTATAATTCACCACACTAGGTTAGGTTTGTAAGGGGGTGTTGCTGAACTAATCAGCAAACACTCACGGGGGCCTAGTGGTCCATTGTGTTCTCTTTTTATCTGTGTGGTAACTATATTTTGTTGACAACGATGGGTTAGTTTCTTCGAAACCAACCTGATCTTCTTACGAACCCTAGCAGATTTTTAATTGGAACTTCAACTATTTCTTCCAGTTCCCCAAAGAACCTGTTCCCCATGTACTGGAGTCGACGCGTTTGGAGATTTGGACAGTCGCATAGTAGATGTTTGATTGATTCTACTTCCTCAATATCTTTGCAGCACCACTGTGCCGATTGCACAATGTCCTGTCAGGACGCCGATGAGGATGCGGGGAGCTTCTTTACTGTTATTTATCAGGCTTTTTATTCTTTTGTAATTTTTTACCGTCGTTTTAAGGTCCGTTTTTACCGTCGTTTTAAGGTCAATATGCTTTCTTAGGACACCTAATGGAATCCTAGTCGAAGAATATACATCCTCTATACTACGTGCAGAACCCTGTCGCGCTAGTTCATCGTCTTGTTCGTTGCCTTCTATATTGCTATGTCCGGGAACCCAGCATATGGGTATCGCATGGGTTTGACTTAGTGTGTTGAGTGATCGGCGACAATTGAGTACTGTGTTTGATTTTATGACCGCATTGTCTAGTGCTAGGATGGCAGCCTGACATCCACAAAGATTGTAATCTCCGATGGATCAATGTTCTTTGTTTGGATGGTCTGTGCTGCTTTATCTATCGCGAATATTTCTGCTTGAAAAACACTGCAGTCGTCGAGAAGTCTATGTGAGTCGTGAATTTGCAGTGCGTCGCAGAAAATGCCGGATCCAGTCCCTATTTCCATCTTAGACTTGAAGGTGGCTATTGCTTGTTGGCGAGTTAGCGCTCCATTGTTCTCTACTAGGTATTACGATGGAGTAGTTTGGATTTATTTCCATCTGTGGTTTTATATAGTCTGTTTTTGGGAGTTCGAACATGCTGAAAAATTCGAGGATAGACGTGTGTCCATATGAGAGTTGCTTCCAGAATCCTGATTCTCTAAGTCGAATCGCGTTCTTTGCTGCTGTACTCCTAATGAAGTCGTCTACTGGCAGAAGATTAAGCATGATCTCCATCCCTATTTGTGTGGTCGATTTCATTGCGCCTGTAATACTGGTGCATGCCAGTCTTTGTACTTTTTTCATTTCCCTAAGAAATGTAGTCTTCTTTATCGCTTCCCACCATACAGTTGAACCGTACGTTAATATGGGTCTGACGATCGCTGTGTACATCCAGTGGATTATACTTGGATTACTTGGATTATGCTGTTTACCGACAGTTTTCTTGCATGAGTAGAAAGCGCATAGTGCTTTTTCACTCTTTCTTCTGTGTTGCGTTTCCATCGAAGCTTACTGTCTAGTATAGTTCCGAGATATTTCGCTTCACTAGATAGAGCGAGTGTGCAGCCATCAAGTTTTGGAAGCTCAAAGTTTCCAATTTTCCTTTTATTTGTGAATAGTACGAGTTCAGTCTTGGAGGCGTTTACTCCTAGTCCGTTTTGTCCTGCCCACATTGACAGTACTTTCACTGCAGTTTCCATAATGCTGCTAATAGTATGAAGGTATGTTCCTCTTACCATAATTACTACATCGTCTGCATATGCTACTGCTTTTATTCCTTTATTTCTTAGTATTGTTAAGATTTCGTCAACTACTAGAAGCCACAGAAGGGGGATATAACCCCTCCTTGCGGTGTACCCCTAGTTATTGTTTTTCGTGCTTTACTAATACCCAACTATGAATTTATTATTCTGTTGTTTAGCATTTTATTGATCTATTGTGTTGTCTTGGTTTCTACCTGAACTTTCTCTAAAGCGGTTTTTATGGATTCCGTATATACGTTCTTAAACGCTCCTTCGATATCCAAAAATGCTGTTAGTGTGAAGTCCTTGTATTGTAGGTTCTTTTCAATTGTCGTAACTACCTCGTGTAGTGCTGTCTCAACGGATTTCCCCTTAAGGTAGGCGTGTTGATAGCTGCATAGGTTGTTATCATTTAGATTTAGTCTAATGTTTTGGTCAAGAATTCTCTCCAGCGTTTTTAACATAAACGATGAGAGGCTTGTTGGCCTATAGTCTTTTGCAGTATAGTGTGTTGTCTTTCCCGCATTGGGAATGAATACCACTCTTCTTCCCATTTCAGCGGTATATACCCCAGCCTAAGACAACTTTTGAAGATTGTCTTTAGCCATGTATCGATTGCTGGAAGAGCATGTATCAACATGGCTGGTATTATATCGTCCGATCCTGCGGATTTGTAGGGCTTTAACGATTTAATAGCCCATGTTATCATTCTATCTGTTAAATACTGTCCACATCGGAGCCGATTTCATTGTGATTCGGTGCCAAGAGTCTATTCTAAATCGGTTCCGAGATATGTGTAGGGGTCGTGTCGTCAGGGTCTCTACATCCTGGGAAGTGAACTTCCATTAGGAGTGCGAGAGATTCTTGACTTAATTCGGTCCAGGTATTGTCTGGTCGTCTGATGTAGCTGGGTATTATAGGGTCATTGGATAGAACTCTACATAGTCTAGCTGCATTATTGGTCTTTCAATTTCTTCACAGAATGTTTTTCATGAGTTGAATTTAGCGTCCCTTATGGATTTCGTATAGGTATTTAGTTCTGATCTATACTTGGAACCATAACCCCCAATAATAGTATACCAATAATACTTACTTCAAACGACGACGAAGGACACGTAGGTTGAAAATGCTGTTCAGTGTGAACATCATCTGTCGAGAACTTACCGAATAAAGACTCGCGTTGCGAATATACATTTATTTAAATTCAAAATTATTTTCTGTCTGTTTTGAAATATAGTTTTAACCAAATAAACTCCAAAAAATAGTTTATTCAAATGCAATTAAAATGGTGTGTTTATTTTAAAAATTAATTTATTGTAAAATTGACTGTATTTTTTTTTCTTCAGTAACATGCACTTTTATTATACTTTTGATAAATAACATTACTGTGAATCTTCTAAATGATAAAACGTATCCAAAATATATTTAACCAATCAGGCAACACTGGTCAAATTTCAAGTTTTTAATTTTTTTTTTATAATTTGACCCCCTGCAGAAAATTTCAAATCGGCCTACTTCGACGTCTACCTCACTTAAAAACATGAACATATAAAAAAACATGACACATAAAGTGCTACAATATATATTTACTTTGATCTCTATTAAAAGAGGAAGAGAGGAATGGTCATCAAGTCTCGCATAGTACCGGAGTTATGACCAATGATAAGTTGAATTTATATGGTAGGTAGGTATTGCAGTAGACCGATTACAATATAATTTCGTATAATAATTGATCCTTACAAAAAATTAAAACAAAAATTTTACGAAATTTTATCGCGATATTTCATATAGAAACGGAGTTATGGCTGCTGAAATTTTATGTTTATATGGCAGGTAGGCGAGGTAGTCAAAAGTCAAATTTAAATTAAGAAGTTTTAAGGACGAGTTATTTCTACGTATTTTTGACCCTTACTTTTTTTTTGCCCGGCGAAGTATATGTGCAGGGCAGCTTTTTATCCAAAAATACTGAGTTTTTAAAGGGACTTATTATAAAACCGTTATATCTCACTTTTTAATATATATATATATTGTTTTAATATAATATAATATAATATAATATAATATAATATAATATAATATAATATAATATAATATAATATAATATAATATAATATAATATAATATAATATAATATAATATAATATAATATAATATAATATAATATAATATAATATAATATAATATAATATAATATAATATAATATAATATAATATAATATAATATAATATAATATAATATAATATAATATAATATAATATAATATAATATAATATAATATAATATAATATAATATAATATAATATAATATAATATAATATAATATAATATAATATAATATAATATAATATAATATAATATAATATAATATAATATAATATAATATAATATAATATAATATAATATAATATAATATAATATAATATAATATAATATAATATAATATAATATAATATAATATAATATAATATAATATAATATAATATAATATAATATAATATAATATAATATAATATAATATAATATAATATAATATAATATAATATAATATAATATAATATAATATAATATAATATAATATAATATAATATAATATAATATAATATAATATAATATAATATAATATAATATAATATAATATAATATAATATAATATAATATAATATAATATAATATAATATAATATAATATAATATAATATAATATAATATAATATAATATAATATAATATAATATAATATAATATAATATAATATAATATAATATAATATAATATAATATAATATAATATAATATAATATAATATAATATAATATAATATAATATAATATAATATAATATAATATAATATAATATAATATAATATAATATAATATAATATAATATAATATAATATAATATAATATAATATAATATAATATAATATAATATAATATAATATAATATAATATAATATAATATAATATAATATAATATAATATAATATAATATAATATAATATAATATAATATAATATAATATAATATAATATAATATAATATAATATAATATAATATAATATAATATAATATAATATAATATAATATAATATAATATAATATAATATAATATAATATAATATAATATAATATAATATAATATAATATAATATAATATAATATAATATAATATAATATAATATAATATAATATAATATAATATAATATAATATAATATAATATAATATAATATAATATAATATAATATAATATAATATAATATAATATAATATAATATAATATAATATAATATAATATAATATAATATAATATAATATAATATAATATAATATAATATAATATAATATAATATAATATAATATAATATAATATAATATAATATAATATAATATAATATAATATAATATAATATAATATAATATAATATAATATAATATAATATAATATAATATAATATAATATAATATAATATAATATAATATAATATAATATAATATAATATAATATAATATAATATAATATAATATAATATAATATAATATAATATAATATAATATAATATAATATAATATAATATAATATAATATAATATAATATAATATAATATAATATAATATAATATAATATAATATAATATAATATAATATAATATAATATAATATAATATAATATAATATAATATAATATAATATAATATAATATAATATAATATAATATAATATAATATAATATAATATAATATAATATAATATAATATAATATAATATAATATAATATAATATAATATAATATAATATAATATAATATAATATAATATAATATAATATAATATAATATAATATAATATAATATAATATAATATAATATAATATAATATAATATAATATAATATAATATAATATAATATAATATAATATAATATAATATAATATAATATAATATAATATAATATAATATAATATAATATAATATAATATAATATAATATAATATAATATAATATAATATAATATAATATAATATAATATAATATAATATACTTACTTACTTACTTAAATGGCCCTTACAACCGTGGGTCGGTTTTGGCCGCTGAGATGAAGCCGCGCCAGTCGGATCTGCTTTGCGCGCGCTGACGCCAGTTAGAAATACCAAGCGTTGCCAGGTTGTCCTCAACTTGGTCTTTCCAACGCAGATTTGGACGCCCTCTTCTACGCTGTCCACCTTCGAGTTTCGATTCAAGCACCTTCTTGGCTGGAGTGTTTTCATCCATTCGTTCGACATGACCTAGCCAGCGAAGCCGCTGGATCTTGATGCGCTTGACTATGTCAATGTCGTCGAATAACTCATACAGCTCGTGGTTCATCCTGATTCGATACTCGTTAGCAAAGCAGATAGGGCCAAAGATTTTACGGAGAATCTTTCTCTCGAACGCTCCCAGTACTCTCTCATCGGTGGTGGCCAGCGTCCATGTTTCTGCACCATAAAGTAGGACGGGCATGATGAGTGACTTGTAGAGCGTTATTTTTGTCCGGCGAGAGAGGGCTCTGCTTCTCAATTGCCTACTGAGCCCAAAGTAGCACCTGTTGGCAAGAGTTATTCTCCGTTTGATCTCCAGGCTGACGTCGTTGTTGCTGTTTATGCTGGATCCTAGATAGACGAAGTCCTTCACAATGTCGAACTTGTGGGTGTCAAAATCAGCTTTTTGTCCAAGACGCACGGACTCTTTTTTGCTTGTTGACACAAGGAACTTCGTCTTGTCCTCGTTCACCGCTAGACCCATTCGACGCGACTCTTTCTCCAATCTGGAGAATGCTGCGCTGACTGCTCGTGTGCTCCTGCCAATGATATCAATATCGTCGGCATATGCGAGCAGCATGACACTTTTGTTGAGGATAGTGCCGCTTTGACGGAGTTCGGCAGCTCGAACTATTTTCTCCATCAATAAGTTAAAAAAGTCGCACGATAGGGAGTCACCCTGTCTGAAACCTCGTTCGGTATGAAATGGCTCGGAGAGGTCTTTTCCTATTCTCACTGAGCAACGTGTGTTGCTCAGGGTCATCCTGCAAAGCCTTATAAGTTTCGCAGGTATACCGAACTCAGACATTGCGGCGTATAATCGTTCCCTTATCGGAGTGTCGAAGGCGGCTTTATAGTCGACTAATAGGTGGTAGGTGTCGATCTGTTTTTCTAGGGTCTTTTCCTGGATTAGGCGCAATGTGAAAATCTGGTCTATGGTGGACTTTCCAGGTCTGAAGCCGCACTGATAAGGTCCAATCAGTCTGTTGACGATGGGCTTCAGTCTTTCACATAATACGCTCGATAGAACCTTGTATGCGATATTGAGTAGGCTGATCCCACGGTAGTTGGCGCAGATGATCCCCTTTCTTAAGGATTGGGCAGAGTACACTGAGGTTCCAGTCACTTGGCATGCTTTCATCCGACCATATTCTGCTTACGAGCTCGTGCATGCTCTCTATTAGCTCTTCGCCTCCGGTCTTAAACAATTCAGCAGGCAGGCCATCAGCACCTGCGGCTTTGTTGTTTTTCAGCCGAGCAATGGCTGTTCTGACCTCGTCATGGTCGGGTGGCGGAATCTCAACATCGTCATCAAGTACTGGGGTTGCCGGGTTTGCTTCTCTATAGGTGGAATTGAGGTCATCATCACCGGTCAGCAGTTTAGAGAAGTGATCCCTCCATATTTTCAGTGTGCTCTGGATATCTGTCACTAGATTTCCGTTCTCATCTTTACAGGAAGAGGCTCCGGATTTCGAACCTCCGGCTAGGCGTCTTATTTTCTCGAAGAATTTTCGAGCCTCATTCCTGTCCCCATGCATCTCAATCTCCTCACACTCACGTCTTTCTGCCTCGCTTTTTTTACGCCTGAAAAGACGTCTCTCTTCCCTCCTCTTCTCTTTGTATCGCTCCTTCGCAGCTCGCGTAGCTACTGACTGCAGGGTGGATTTGTACGCAGCGTCTTTCTCTGCAGTGGCCGCGCGACACTCTTGGTCATACCACTGATTCCTCAGGGGGCGTTGGAATCCAAGCACCTCTTCGGCAGCCGTACGCATAGAGCAGGAGATATGATTCCACTGCGCGCTTATATCATCGAGAGGAGGAGTGCTTTGTCTAAGCAGGTGTGAGAGTCGAGTGGAAAAGGCTTGCGTTGTCTGTTGTGATTGCAGCTTTCCGACGTCTAGCTTTCTCTGCGTTTGGTTCCGTACGTTCTTCGCAGCGCTTAAGCGTGTGCGGACCTTGGCTGCTACAAGGTAATGATCCGAGTCCATATTGGCACCTCGGATAGTGCGTACGTCCATCACGCTTGAAGCGTGCCTTCCGTCAATCACAACGTGATCAATTTGATTTCGAGTTTTTTGATCGGGCGACAACCATGTGGCCTTGTGGATATCGAAATGTTCGAATCTAGTGCTACTAACTACCATGTTTCGTGCTGCGGCGAAGTCGATTAGCCTCGTTCCGTTATCGGAAGTGTTGGCATGGAGGCTAAATTTTCCGATTGTGGGACAATAGATGGCTTCTCTGCCCACCTTGGCGTTAAAATCGCCTAGCACGATTTTGATATCGTGGCGGGGGCAGCGCTCGTATGCGTTGTCTAGGCGCTCGTAGAAGCTCTCTTTTGTCTCGTCATCTTTCTCGTTCGTCGGAGCGTGTGCACAAATAAGGCTGATATGGAAATATTTAGCCTTGATGCGGATTGTTGCCAGCCTTTCGTCCACGGGCGTGAACCTAGAGACAAGGTGGCGGAGTCTCTTGCCGACCACAAATCCACATCCAAATTCGTGTCTCTCCGCATGGCAGCTGTAGTAGATATCACAGGACGCTTGTTTCGAACAGCCCTGTCCCGTCCATCGCATCTCCTGGATAGCGGTGATGTCAGCCTTATATTTTTCGAGGACATCTGCCAGCTGGATAGAGGCACCTTCCCTATAAAGGGTCCGGACATTCCAGGTGCATATCCGTAAATCATGGTCCTTAAAACGTTTGCGTGGGTCGTCATCGTTGTAATCGGTCGTTATCCGAGGCTTCTTTTTTGTTTTCATTGGGCGCATAGGTTTTTTCCGTGGTGGGACCCAAACCCAACGCACGAACCCTCACTCTGAGGGAGATGCTCGCCACTCACTTTAGCCGACTTCTACACCGGGTGGTGTAGAGCGCCGTTTCCAGGGACTTCCACGAGGAGGACTTCCACCGAAGTGGAGGTGTCACCATTTGACAATTTGTCAATTCTGGTGACCAGTGAGTTGACTTGAGACGACACCGACAAGGATAGCGCTGGCTTCGCCATGTTGAAGCACTCAGACACGTTGCCTTGTGATAATCGCCCCCATATAATATAATATAATATAATATAATATAATATAATATAATATAATATAATATAATATAATATAATATAATATAATATAATATAATATAATATAATATAATATAATATAATATAATATAATATAATATAATATAATATAATATAATATAATATAATATAATATAATATAATATAATATAATATAATATAATATAATATAATATAATATAATATAATATAATATAATATAATATAATATAATATAATATAATATAATATAATATAATATAATATAATATAATATAATATAATATAATATAATATAATATAATATAATATAATATAATATAATATAATATAATATAATATAATATAATATAATATAATATAATATAATATAATATAATATAATATAATATAATATAATATAATATAATATAATATAATATAATATAATATAATATAATATAATATAATATAATATAATATAATATAATATAATATAATATAATATAATATAATATAATATAATATAATATAATATAATATAATATAATATAATATAATATAATATAATATAATATAATATAATATAATATAATATAATATAATATAATATAATATAATATAATATAATATAATATAATATAATATAATATAATATAATATAATATAATATAATATAATATAATATAATATAATATAATATAATATAATATAATATAATATAATATAATATAATATAATATAATATAATATAATATAATATAATATAATATAATATAATATAATATAATATAATATAATATAATATAATATAATATAATATAATATAATATAATATAATATAATATAATATAATATAATATAATATAATATAATATAATATAATATAATATAATATAATATAATATAATATAATATAATATAATATAATATAATATAATATAATATAATATAATATAATATAATATAATATAATATAATATAATATAATATAATATAATATAATATAATATAATATAATATAATATAATATAATATAATATAATATAATATAATATAATATAATATAATATAATATAATATAATATAATATAATATAATATAATATAATATAATATAATATAATATAATATAATATAATATAATATAATATAATATAATATAATATAATATAATATAATATAATATAATATAATATAATATAATATAATATAATATAATATAATATAATATAATATAATATAATATAATATAATATAATATAATATAATATAATATAATATAATATAATATAATATAATATAATATAATATAATATAATATAATATAATATAATATAATATAATATAATATAATATAATATAATATAATATAATATAATATAATATAATATAATATAATATAATATAATATAATATAATATAATATAATATAATATAATATAATATAATATAATATAATATAATATAATATAATATAATATAATATAATATAATATAATATAATATAATATAATATAATATAATATAATATAATATAATATAATATAATATAATATAATATAATATAATATAATATAATATAATATAATATAATATAATATAATATAATATAATATAATATAATATAATATAATATAATATAATATAATATAATATAATATAATATAATATAATATAATATAATATAATATAATATAATATAATATAATATAATATAATATAATATAATATAATATAATATAATATAATATAATATAATATAATATAATATAATATAATATAATATAATATAATATAATATAATATAATATAATATAATATAATATAATATAATATAATATAATATAATATAATATAATATAATATAATATAATATAATATAATATAATATAATATAATATAATATAATATAATATAATATAATATAATATAATATAATATAATATAATATAATATAATATAATATAATATAATATAATATAATATAATATAATATAATATAATATAATATAATATAATATAATATAATATAATATAATATAATATAATATAATATAATATAATATAATATAATATAATATAATATAATATAATATAATATAATATAATATAATATAATATAATATAATATAATATAATATAATATAATATAATATAATATAATATAATATAATATAATATAATATAATATAATATAATATAATATAATATAATATAATATAATATAATATAATATAATATAATATAATATAATATAATATAATATAATATAATATAATATAATATAATATAATATAATATAATATAATATAATATAATATAATATAATATAATATAATATAATATAATATTGTTGAACTGAACAACACGTTTGTTCTTCGGATAATCTCAACGAGATTATTTTTCGGCAATTTTGAACAATAAAAGAAAAAGTCGAAATATTGGATCAGATGTCTGTTTTCTAGACTCAGTATTTTATTTTGTAGATCTTACCCTGTGGAAGGTTATTACAAAAAAGGAAAGATTCTTAACCATTTTGCCAGGAAGTGGCCTTTTCAGATAAACAAACGATAACAGATAATGTCGGTTGAATTCATAATGCGAGAAGCGCCATCTGATGCTAACATTAAATGTAATAGATTATCACGTAGACATTTCCGCCCGCCTTGCAGTACGGCTGCTAAATAATTTCATTGTTAAATATAATAAAGACAAATGTTAACTTATAATAAAATTAATAATAATATTAATTTATATGTCTGCAAATGCTTACATTTTTTATATATTATACTTCATTCATTGTGCGTGTGCGAAAAATTCAGTAGTGCATGTAGTTTATTTATGTTTTTAATTATGAAAATATGTTTTTAAATTGAAGTAGGTCCCAACAATATCCACCCAAATACAGTATTTTGTGCTATGGGCAACCCGCTGTTGCTCGGAATTATTCCAGATTGGATAAGACGTGGGTAAATATCTGCTCCTAAAATTAAATCGATTGAAGCGGACTTATTAAACTTTGGATCAGCTAAAACCAAGTTACTGAAATGTTGTTTGATTGAATCATCAAGGGATTTCGTTGGCGTTAGCATGGTGATTCTTTTATAAACACGAAGTGTAAGTTCAATTTTGGTCCTATCGGATCGTGGAATGATATTGATGGTACAGACCTTTTCGTCACCAATGGATTTGGTTACGAGATGTAAGTCTTGGACTAACTTTTCAGAGATACGACTGACGGATGAACACGAATCTATTAGGGATCTGGCGTCACGGACTTTGTTACGCGTTTGGATTTGAATAACAGCCGTAGGTAGAAGTGAAACAAAATGTTGCGCTCGAATCGTTGTACAGGATGCTATGGATTGCATTTTCGGCGATGACGAAGATACTTGTTCATCCCTTCGATTGGATTTGTGAGACCGCATATGAAGCATGGTGTGATGTTCCTCGTGACAGTAGTGACAACCAGATGTGCTGAAACATGTTCCATCGGAATGCTTGTGGGCCAAGCAATTGGAGCAGTACTTGTGAATAAGTACTGCGCGCATTCTTTCTTCTGTGTTCATCGAAATAAATTTCTTGCAGACTCTTAATGGATGAGGACGATGGCAAAGGCGGCAGTTGAAAGGATTGGATTGTTTGCAGTATTTGTAGTTTTTTCGGACATTTTTAAACTTTTCATATGCCATTTTTTACTGTAAGTAAATTTAATTTACACGATAAGATGTGAAGAAAAATATAAAGTAGACACATTTTAAAGAAAACAAAAAAATATAATTATGAAAGTATATGTTAGTGAACAGGAAGTACAACCAGTTTGACAACAGAACGTTTTATAGTCCCTCGTTGTGTTAAAATGTCTGCCACGCGAACTTTGTCGTCAATGCCAGGATAGACCTTTAAAACTCTTCCTAATCGCCATTCGGTAGGTGGGAGATTTTCGTCTTTGACAACGACCATTGTGTTCTCCATTAGATTTTCCTGAGGTTGCTTCCATTTGTGACGTTTGTGTAATTCTTTCAGGTACTCGTTTTTCCACCTTACACAGAAATGTTGTTGCAACGCTTTTAGTCGTTGCCAACGATTTCTGATAGAAATAACAGAATCATTTATTTCTGGTTCAGCAGGAGCTTGAAGTGGGCAGCCAACAAGAAAGTGCCCTGGAGTCAATGCGGTCAAATCGGATGGATTTTCAGAAGCAGGCGAAAGGGGTCGTGAATTAAGACAAGCCTCAATTTTTTGAAGAATCGTGGAAAACTCTTCAAATGTATATTTGAAATTTCCAGCAACTTTTTTAAAATGAGTCTTGAAACTCTTTACTCCTGCCTCCCAAAGACCACCCATATGGGGAGCACCAGGAGGAATGAAATGCCATGTTAACCCTCTGTGAGTAAAATTAGAAATTATAGATGTGCGAACGGCAAGTACGAAGTCCTTTGATAATCTTTTGGATGCTCCAACGAAGGTCGTACCATTATCAGAATAAATATTTAAGGGAAAACTACGTCGGGATACAAACCTATCAAAAGCTGCTAAGAAAGTAGACGTGGACAAATTGGATGTTGCTTCTAGATGTATGGCCTTCGTAGAGAAACATACGAAAACGCACACATATCCTTTTGTGATTAGACATGCTCTACCTGTGTAATTTCGAATATCAAATGGGCCAGCAAAGTCTAGGCCCTTGTTCGAGAAAGGACGAGATAAGGTAGTTCTTTCTGGTGGCAAGGAGCCCATTAATTGTGTGCTAATTTTTTTTTTGTGTACAACGCATATCTTGCAATTGTGAATTGTGGTCTTTATTAAATTTTTTACCTTTGGTATACAATATTGCAAGCGGATTAAACGAAGCACGAGCTGGTTACCTCCGTGCAAAGAAATCGTATGCGTAAAAAGTATGAGAAGACGTGCCCATTGACTATTATAGGGAATTATAATAGGATGTCGTTCATCACACGACATTGCTGGAGAAGACACTAGTCGTCCACATACACGTAATATGCCATTTTCATCGAGAAAAGGATTCAAGTTTAATAAAGAACTTGAAGACACAATTTGTTGCTTGTTTAATAAACAATTGTACTCATTGGGATATGCAACTTGCTGACATAATACAATAAGCCTTCTGCTTACGTCATGGACTTCTGCACTCGTAATTAATGCGGAATCGTATTTTAAAGTAATGGTTTACGACTTTAATTTAATAAAACAATGTTCGTTAAATGCTGAACACCAAAATTAGAATAATTATATTTTTGAAAATTTTTTTGAAATTGTTTACAAATAATTTTTTTGAAATTGTTTACAAATTAGTTTTTTTATATTTTTTATTTTTTTATAAAATTTGAAACAAGTGTTTTACTTGTATGGATTACTACAGTACCCCCTTCCTAGCGGAACGTGACTCTTTTTGGGGTTTTTGAATTTTGAGTTGAACTTTGAGTCAACTGTAGAGATGATGATGATTGTTCCTGGCAACAGGCTGCGATTATGCTTGATTCGATGAATGCTGGTTTTAATCGATCAATCGAAACACTGTCATCTTTGTTGTTCATCTTTAAAATAAAATATTTGTCGGATCTCTTCACAACTTCATATGGACCAGTATATTTAGGTTGAAGAGGTTTTGTTACTGCATCTTGACGTACCCAAACCGATTTTGAATGTAGAAGATCCTTTGAAATGAATCCATGCGGATTACCATGTGGTAATGCAGTTTTCGGTTGAATTTGTTGCATTGTGTCTTTCAAAGCACTTACGAAGTCTATTGCATTAAGACGATCGTTAGTTTTTTGAATAAAAAATTCACCAGGCAGATGGAGATTTTCGCCGTACAGTACTTCTGCAGCAGATGCTTCAATGTCGTCCTTATACGCGGTCCTCAAACCAAGCAACACTGATGACAAAGATTTTGTCCATTGCGCATTTGCTCTGCAAATCAACGAAGCTTTTAAGGTCCTGTGAAGTCTTTCAACCATACCATTCGCTTGAGGATGGTATGATGTGGTATGTTGACATTTTACGCCAAGAAATTCAGACAAGTCGTGGAAGAGTTTAGACGTGAATTGCCGTCCACGGTCACAAATGATTTTGTTGGGACATCCAAACCTTGATATCCAACCTTCGAAGAAAGTTCGGCTAACTGTCTCAGCGGTGATGTCACGAATAGGAATTGCCTCTGGTCATCTTGAGAATCTGTCTATTATTGTCAACAGATATGAATATCCTTCGGACGGCGGTAATGGTCCAACGATATCGACATGAACTTCACAAAATCGGTTCGACGTTACTGGAAAATTACCAAGAGGCGATTTCGTATGCCTAGTAATTTTTGATTTTTGACAGGCTTGACAGAATTTCGTCCACATCTTGCAATCCTTATTTAACGCGGGCCATACAAAACGATCTGCAACTAATTTTCTCGTAGATCTTATGCCAGGATGCGCAAGATTATGAAGCTTGTCAAAGGCGGATCTACGGAAGCTGGTTGTAAGAAAGGGTCTTGTTTTACCTTGTGATACGTCGCAGTAAATTTGAATGTTGGATCCGGGAAGTTGTACGAGTTTCAGCTTGAGTCCGGTATCGCTATTAAGAAAATTTGCAAGTTCTTCATCTTCCTTTTGTTCTTCCGAGAGCTTCGCATAATTTAAAGTAGATATTTCGTCAATCCGTGATAAAGCGTCTGCAACAGTATTGTTAATTCCGGATATGTGCACGAGCTTCGTAGTAAACTGACCGAGGTGTGACGAAATTGTCGAGGTGACGAAATTAACGAGGTGTGGCTTTGTTCGGATTTTGGTGAAAGGCGTACGTTAAGGGTTTATGATCCGTTAGCAATGTAAAATCTCGTCCTTCTAGGATATGCCGAAAATGTTTTACAGCACTATAAGCAGCAAGTAGTTCGCGGTCATACGTGCTATATTTGCACTCTGCAGGACTCAGTTTTCGTGAGAAGAAAGAGAGTGGTTGCCAACTTTCACCAATTTGTTGTTCTACCACAGCACCGATAGCAAAGTCTGAAGCGTCAACTTTGAGATGAAGATCTGCATCTTTCACGAGATGTGCTAGAAGTGCAGCATTTGCAATTTGTTTTTTGCATCTTTTAAATGATTCGGCTGCGGCTTCTGTCCATATAACCGGACGCTTATCTTTCTTTACCGCGCCTTTTAAGTAATCATTTAATAGAGCTTGATCATGAGCAGCGTGCGGTAGAAATCGACGATAGAAATTAAGCATGCACGTGAATCGGCGAAGCTCCAAAATTGTTTTGGGACGTGGAAAATCTATTATTGATTGAACTTTTGAGGCCGTCGGCGTGCTACCAAGAGAGGTTATGTGAAATCCAAGAAAATCAATTTCAGGGGATCCAAATTCACATTTTGCAGGATTAATCATGATGCCAAATTTTCGAAAACGTTCAAAAATTGCCCTTAAATGTTGAATATGCTGTTCTTCAGTATATGACGCAATCAATACATCGTCAATATACGCGAAAACGAAGTCCAAGTCGCGACAGATCTCATCCATCAGACGCTGAAAGCTTTGCGCTGCATTGCGCAGACCAAAAGGCATTTTGAGAAATTCAAATAAGCCAAATGGCGTAATGATAGCAGTCTTCTGGATATCATCAGGATGCAAGTCGATCTGATGATAAGCTCTAATGAGGTCTAGCTTCGAAAAAAACTTTCGACCATGTAGGCAATGCACATAGTCTGTGATGAATGGGATGGGGTACCGATCGGGAACAGTAATATTGTTTAAAAATCGGTAATCCCCACAGGGTCGCCAATCTCCGTTCTTTTTAGGAGCCATGTGTAAAGGGTTTGACCACATGCTTTTCGATGGACGAATAATTGCATTGTCCAGCATGAATTTGAATTATTTTTTGGCGATAATAAGACGTTTGTTATCAAGAGGTCTTACCTTTGCGCGAACTGGAGGTCCTGATGTTTCGATGTGATGGAATACACCGTTCTTGTTGTTGGTGAGTGACATTGAGAGATTATGAATTTCCGGGAATTCTTCTAGAAGTTTCTGGTAAATGCTTTGATTCTTGACAATTGTTGTTATGCCGAGGGATGGTTCTCTTGAGATTGTTGCAGGTACTGACAGAAGCGTAGATCCATCGACGAGTCTTCTGTTCTTGAGGTCGGGAAGTAGATGAAAATGTTTCAGGAAATCTGAACCGATGATGCATTTTGTGACGTCTGCTATGATGAACAGTCAAGAAAATGCTTTCCGCAGACCAAGATCGAGTTGAAGAATCTTTGCGCCAAACGTTTTTATGGGCGTACCGTTAGCTGCGAACAAATGTACTGAAGAGTGCGATGAATTGCTCACGTATACATCCCTTGGTATAACCGAGATGTCAGCACCAGTGTCAATCAAAAAAGTTTTTCTTGTTGTCTTGTCCTTGATGAAGAGGCGGCCTGATGTGTTATCAGCTATTTCGGAGGCCGCAGGATCCGAAAAGCTCATTAATTTTTTGGATAGCTGCATGGCGAAGTGCATTTGGTGGCTTTGTCACCAAAGCGCTTGTGGTACCAACAGTAATTTGGGTTTGCGTTCCTAGCTCTGGAATCTCTGCGCGATGAACTGCGATTACGCTGCACGTTTCTGACACGATTCATATTCTCGAACCGTTTTTCGAGTGCTTCGATTTGTTGAGACAAGCGATCGAATGGTAAGGAATCTGGCGTATTTGCAACGCTGGAGATGTTGGCAGGACGTGCCATGTCCATGACTTTGTCAGCTTGTTCTGCGAGCTTGTTGATATCCTGCTGTTCACTGATCGCAAGAATTGCACGGACGTTGTCGGGAAGCTGCTCAAGGAAAAGACTTTTAATGACGTTGTCTCCAACTTGTCCACTTCCGAGCTTCTGCATCGTTCGCAAGAATAAAATTTGAAACAAGTGTTTTACTTGTATGGATTACTACAGTATGAACAATTATTTCGATACTTTGGGTGTGTGCGATAAAGAAATCGTATGATATACGCAACGATTTTATTCGCCTTTGGAAAAGTTGAGAACCGTTCGAGTATATCATCGAAATTTTGAAAATATGAAAAATATGTTTTCATAGGTTTAGATTCAAGTTCGGTATTCCAGGTTACATTTTCTTGATGTAAACTTGGCCAACTTGATGATGATAATTTGAGCCATGAAGGGCCGCTCCACCATAAATCATTGTTTATTAGATCTTGTGGAGAGACTCCTCGACTTGCCAAATCTGCTGGGTTGCACTTTGACTCGACGTGGAACCAGTTAGCGCAGCCAACGCTTTGCGAGATCTTGGAAACGTGATTAGCCACAAATGTGGTCCACTGGCAGGGTGGCTTTCGTAGCCATGAGAGGACGATGGTCGAGTCAGTCCAGAAAAATACATGATATTTATTGATTTCGAAATGGGGCAATAAAGAATCTATCATATCAGCGAGAAGAACCGCGCCGCAGAGTTCTAGTCTAGGTAATGAAATAGTTTTTACTGGAGCCACTTTGGTTTTAGCAGCCAGTAAATTAATGGAAATAGAATGCGATTTTATAATACGGACATAAATAGTAGCACCATACGCTTTCTCAGATGCATCGCAAAAACCATGTAATTCAATGCCACAATCAGGAGAATATCTTATCCATCTTGGGATTTGTATTTTATTTATATTTGGATATCTTTCTAGAAAAGAGAGCCACTTATTAAGACAACTTCTAGGCAAGATATCGTCCCAATCTATTTGCGATAACCAGATTTCTTGCATGGGCATTTTAGCTATGACTATGCATGGAGCCAGCCATCCTGCTGGGTCAAATAGTTTTGATATTTGTGACAGAACTTCTCTTTTTGTAAAAGTTGTTTTTGCATGAAAAAAGAACGAATCGGAGCGAGCATTCCAGCGAATACCCAATGATTTGGCGGTGCTACTATCTTCAAATTGTAAAAAATCCTCATTAAGAAGATGTTCTTTTGGATTCCCTGAAAGTATTTCTGCTGAATTCGAGGTCCACTTTCGAAGTGAAAATCCAGCTGAAGATAGACCAGCAATTAGATCATTCCTTGTCTGAAGAGAGGTTGAAACATCATGTGCTCCAGCGAGTGCATCATCAACATACATTGATTTTCGCAAAATCTCGCTAGCCAAAGGAAATGTTTCTTGAATATCATCAGCTAACTGCAGCAGCGTTCTTATCGCTAAGTAAGGCGCACAGTTTATGCCGAATGTCACAGTTTTTAGTTCATAATCATAGATATTATCAGTCGTAGAGTTTCGAAAAAGAATGCGTTGGAATGGAGTATGTAATGGATCAACTAGTATTTGTCGATACATTTTTTGAATGTCGCTATTAAAGACAAAACGATAGAAACGCCACTTTAATATTAGAACAGTCAAATCAGCTTGGAGAACCAGACCAGTGTGTAAAATGTCGTTAAGACTGAGTCCATTAGCAGATGCACTGGACGCATTAAAAACTACACGTACTTTCGTAGTAGTACTATCTGGTTTTATCACTGCGTGATGTGGTAGATAGAAATGATCAGGCAAATGTTGGAATTTTGGAATTGGAACTGAATACATATGATCTAATTCTAGATATTCCGATAAAACGTTATTATATTGCGTTCTAAAATCAGGATTTTTGCTATGTCTAGCTTCAGTCCTAAGGTATTGAGCAGCGGCTATTGCCCTAGAATGACCTAACTTCGAATTTTCTGAATAGGTTGCTTTGAATGGAAGAGAGACAATATATCTCCCTTCTGCATTTCTCCTTGTTGTCTTGACATATAAGTCTTCACAAAAACGATCAGAGGCAGACATAATCTTCTTTTGTGGAAGATCTTCCACCACCCAAAAACGCGAAATTTCGCTGTCAAGAGATAGTTCATTAAAATAGGATACATAGGTGGTGAAAGAAGCAACTAGTCGATCAGAGATAGGACCGGTTAAAATCCATCCAAAAATGGTCTCTTGCGCGATCAAAGATCCGAAGAAATTTCGTTTTATGCCATCCAGCATAATTGAAGGAAAAAGATCTCCACCAATTAATATATCAATATTTGAGCTTTTAAAGAATTCTGTAACTGCTAATTTTATGTTGGGAATATTAATCAAAATGGATGGATCGACTGGGTGAGATGGAAGATTTCCCGTCAACTGAGGAACAACCAAGGCAGTTGCTTCTATGGCAATGTTTGGATCTATTGAAGAACACAAGGTAAAATTGCACCTTTTATTAGCTCTAGCCGAAACTGCATTATTCAGGCCAGAAATTTGAGCAGAAGTTGATACAAATGGAAGTTTAAGAATCCTAAATAACCTTTCGGACAAAAATGTGCCCTCTGACCCAGAGTCAATCAAAGCACGTGCAGAATACGAGATACCAATATGACAAATATTAACTAATGCTGTACCTAAAAGAACGTTTTTAATATTTGCTGCAAAACATGACTGCACATTGTTTCGACCAATTTCGACCGATTCAGTGGACTGTATTTGAGAAATATTGGAATTGGTGGTTGTATGTGGACGTGAAGGTCCTTGACCATGATTTGCAGAAAATTGATTTAGAGGCACAGCAGTCATTTCAGGCACATTTCGATGAAGTAAGGTATTATGACGTTTGCTGCAAGTATAACAACTATGCTTGCTCTTGCAGGTTTTTACCAAGTGCGTACCAGAAAAACAATTCAAACAAAGATTCAACTCTCTCACCGCAGACATTCGTTCATCAAGACTCATATCCAAAAATCTGCTGCACTGACGAATAGTGTGGTGTTCGTTGGGACAAATCCTGCAAACAGGAATAAAATTTGTCGCATAAGCATTCAATCTTTTCGGATTATAACGTAAATTAGGAACATGAACCGATTAAGAAATGGAAACTTTTTCAAAGTTTGATCCTTTTATATCAAAAACGGTGTCAAGCGCTTGGTATCTGCTCGTTAGAAATAAATCAAACTCTGACCAGGTTGGAATCTCAGTTTTATTTTTAAGGGAGTGCTCCCAAAGTGACAGCGTCTCGTTTGGAAGTCTGTATGAACATATAAAAACGAAAATGGGGTCCCAATTGGTTATGTCAACTTTATACATTTGAAGTGTAGAAATGCAGCTGTTAATGTTTCTTTGAAGCTGCCTAATAGCGTTGCCCGACTCGGATGAAACGGAAGAAAGATTTAGAAGTATTCGAAGCTGACTATTTATAAGGATACGCTTATTCTCGAAGCGATCCTTTAAATTTGTCCATGCCATTGAGAAGCCATCATTCGTCAGGGGTGATTTCTTAACAATATCACGAGCCTCGCCTCGTGTTTTTTGGTTAAGATGAAAAAGCTTCTCAACCGGACTTAAGCGAGTGTTGTTCACGTATATTGCAGTGAACATATCACGAAAAACAGGCCACGAGAGGTAATCGCCTTCGAATACCTCCGTGTCACAAGGGGGAAAGCGGATATTGGAACCAGAATCAAAAACTGCCCGGTTTGGAAAAGGTGCGGCTGCTGCAGTGGATAACTCCTGGGCGTATTCACCAATCTTTGCAACACATCGTACATAAGTTTGGTATGACTTCCGGTATCGCAACTTAATAGACTCCAACTCGTTTTCAGCATCCTCCTTCGGACTGTCCTTATTTGCAGCTTCAAACTCCATTAAACATTTTTCATACGACATCTTAACATTGCCCCAAATCGACTTCATTTCCTCACGGTGTACATCCAGGGAGAATGTTGAACGGATTGTTATGGCACTATCGTTGAAGTTTGCTTCGAACTCAACCAGGTTATCGGTTAGCCGAATGAACGCATCGAGCGAACTCATTGTAATTTGAGTTTATACAGATTAGAAACAACTTACTTCAAATGACCTTAAAGTCAAATTCGAAAACTCAAAGAATTTTTTTGAAAAACTCAAATGTCCTGACACAGAACAACGTGAACAAGGATCGACAACGAATGATTTAGAAAATTTAGAAATGAGAAAAATAGAAAAAACCAAATTAATATATTTTGCAAAAAAAAAAAAAAAACTGTTTTAATTGAAAATTTAGAAATGAGAAAATATAGAAAAAACCAAATGAATATATTTTGCAGAAAAACTTTTTTAGAATTTTGAGTACGTCTAAGCACTCAGCCGTATACATCTAAAAACAAATTCGAAATATGCAACAATCAAAAATAAAATATTTGTACAAGGTTCGATTAGCGAGCGGTTGTAAAAGTGAAACCTGAATCAAAAATATAATATACAAGTATATACTAAAATTCACTTATGATCAAAATTCAAAAAAGTAGCAAAAAATAGTTTTAAATTCGTTCCGTAGAAATTGATCTGGAATTCGTACTAAAAATATTTATGTTGAATTGAAATCGAATTCGGCAATGGCAGAATAAAAAAACATAGCGAATTAAAAAACTTTTGATATGATTTCGATCAAAAGTCAGAACATGCCGGAACCTTTAATTTATTTTGTTTAAATCCACTTTGTGATTTTTATTATTATTTTTTTTTTTTTATTTATGTATTAATTATTTATTTATTATTTAATTTTATTTTTAATTTACCATACTTAACATCAACTAATGTTAAAGAATTTTAAAATAGAGTAGACCAGCAAATATAAGCAAAAGAATTTCATTCATTTGATAAAAATAACAAAACGCAATCACAAACCCATCAATTTTCACAATGATGTTTAGAAATGATCGATAGTTTTTGTTGTTGTTAATAAACACGATCACTTATCAGTAAAATGCTAAATCGTTCATATCACGTTCGGATATGATGTTAATTGGAAAATGTTTATTAAAATTTGAAATATAGAAAAATATTAAATTTTGTTGTAAGGTATCTATTATAATCTTAGAGACAATTTGTAATATTGTAAGTAGCGTGCATTCGTAAATTTTAGAAAAAGAAAATAAATATTATATTATATGTAATTCGCTTTTGTTCCATTGTAATTATCCGAAGTTCATTGGAAACAAATTAATTTAAAAACAGCGTTCAGCTACGCTCGTTTTCGTTACCAACTCTCTCTTAAATAGATCGTCTGTTTGACATCATCTGAACTACGTTTGAACGTAAGCATAAATGTTGCCAACTAAACGCTTTCTCTCCCACTCTCACTGTGCGCTTTCCATCTAACTCCTTTGTTGCGCGCTCTCCTTGTTGAGATCGTGTTGTCGTCTTTATTACGATCGTTGTGAACTTATCCGCTTAAATGTTGCCAATGAAAGCTTTACTTTGAACTCTCTTCGCGATTGCACCTAACTATTTTTTCGTGCACTCTCGTGTTGTCGTTTTTGTGACGATTAATCTTAGAAAAGCTTAATTTATCCGTTGGCTCTCAATTTCGATTTTTTTTTTCACTTAAGAAAGAGTCTTTTACACTGAATAGGGAACGAATGAAAATAAAGCAAAAAAATGGTCTATAGTACAGAAACAAAAAGTATAGACTTTTTCACTGCACAGGGGAACAAATGAGATATTTAGCCGAAAACGGTTTATTGCACAGAAATTTTGTATACCTATGTATAAACATTATTATATAGATGTACAGAAATAATGACCATGAATTGGAATTACATACACCCCGTTTTTTTTTTTTTTTTTTTTTTTAATTTTCGCATTAACTTTTAAGTAATATATTTTGTTTTTAGAATTAGAATTAGAATTTCTACATGATTCTAACGAAGTTCTTACACGAATTTTAATATAAGTTTGACCAAATGCACTACAAAATTAACCTTTTTACTAATTTGTAGAAAAAATGATTAAGCAAAAAACACTCACTTTTAGAATTAAGGTCAATCTAAAATAGTTTTTAACACTCGAATCGTTCTGTGATACAAAACATTGAATTTTAACTCTATCCCGATTGAAGAAATTATGTTTTAAATATTTTTTCCGCAGTTTTGTCTACTGCACGCACTTGCACAACGCACTGAATAAATTATAATAGAGAAAATGCAAACATACCGGACTTATGATCAACTATGCTTTTTTTCTTGTGGTTGTAGATTGCTGAATTTGACTTCTCAGAGCTACTTCTTATTGTTCTCCAATAATATAAAAATTTATATTCAAAAATCTCTTCTTGAAATGCTGAATAGATTCGGCTTGACGTTGGACCAAATGTTGAACTGAACAACACGTTTGTTCTTCGGATAATCTCAACGAGATTATTTTTCGGCAATTTTGAACAATGTCTGTTTTCTAGACTCAGTATTTAATTTTGTAGATCTTACCCTGTGGAAGGTTATTACAAAAAAGGAAAGATTCTTAAACATTTTGCCAGGAAGTGGCCTTTTCAGATAAACAAACGATAACAGATAATGTCGGTTGAATTCATAATGCGAGAAGCGCCATCTGATGCTAACATTAAATGTAATAGATTATCACGTAGACAAATATAATATAATATAATATAATATAATATAATATAATATAATATAATATAATATAATATAATATAATATAATATAATATAATATAATATAATATAATATAATATAATATAATATAATATAATATAATATAATATAATATAATATAATATAATATAATATAATATAATATAATATAATATAATATAATATAATATAATATAATATAATATAATATAATATAATATAATATAATATAATATAATATAATATAATATAATATAATATAATATAATATAATATAATATAATATAATATAATATAATATAATATAATATAATATAATATAATATAATATAATATAATATAATATAATATAATATAATATAATATAATATAATATAATATAATATAATATAATATAATATAATATAATATAATATAATATAATATAATATAATATAATATAATATAATATAATATAATATAATATAATATAATATAATATAATATAATATAATATAATATAATATAATATAATATAATATAATATAATATAATATAATATAATATAATATAATATAATATAATATAATATAATATAATATAATATAATATAATATAATATAATATAATATAATATAATATAATATAATATAATATAATATAATATAATATAATATAATATAATATAATATAATATAATATAATATAATATAATATAATATAATATAATATAATATAATATAATATAATATAATATAATATAATATAATATAATATAATATAATATAATATAATATAATATAATATAATATAATATAATATAATATAATATAATATAATATAATATAATATAATATAATATAATATAATATAATATAATATAATATAATATAATATAATATAATATAATATAATATAATATAATATAATATAATATAATATAATATAATATAATATAATATAATATAATATAATATAATATAATATAATATAATATAATATAATATAATATAATATAATATAATATAATATAATATAATATAATATAATATAATATAATATAATATAATATAATATAATATAATATAATATAATATAATATAATATAATATAATATAATATAATATAATATAATATAATATAATATAATATAATATAATATAATATAATATAATATAATATAATATAATATAATATAATATAATATAATATAATATAATATAATATAATATAATATAATATAATATAATATAATATAATATAATATAATATAATATAATATAATATAATATAATATAATATAATATAATATAATATAATATAATATAATATAATATAATATAATATAATATAATATAATATAATATAATATAATATAATATAATATAATATAATATAATATAATATAATATAATATAATATAATATAATATAATATAATATAATATAATATAATATAATATAATATAATATAATATAATATAATATAATATAATATAATATAATATAATATAATATAATATAATATAATATAATATAATATAATATAATATAATATAATATAATATAATATAATATAATATAATATAATATAATATAATATAATATAATATAATATAATATAATATAATATAATATAATATAATATAATATAATATAATATAATATAATATAATATAATATAATATAATATAATATAATATAATATAATATAATATAATATAATATAATATAATATAATATAATATAATATAATATAATATAATATAATATAATATAATATAATATAATATAATATAATATAATATAATATAATATAATATAATATAATATAATATAATATAATATAATATAATATAATATAATATAATATAATATAATATAATATAATATAATATAATATAATATAATATAATATAATATAATATAATATAATATAATATAATATAATATAATATAATATAATATAATATAATATAATATAATATAATATAATATAATATAATATAATATAATATAATATAATATAATATAATATAATATAATATAATATAATATAATATAATATAATATAATATAATATAATATAATATAATATAATATAATATAATATAATATAATATAATATAATATAATATAATATAATATAATATAATATAATATAATATAATATAATATAATATAATATAATATAATATAATATAATATAATATAATATAATATAATATAATATAATATAATATAATATAATATAATATAATATAATATAATATAATATAATATAATATAATATAATATAATATAATATAATATAATATAATATAATATAATATAATATAATATAATATAATATAATATAATATAATATAATATAATATAATATAATATAATATAATATAATATAATATAATATAATATAATATAATATAATATAATATAATATAATATAATATAATATAATATAATATAATATAATATAATATAATATAATATAATATAATATAATATAATATAATATAATATAATATAATATAATATAATATAATATAATATAATATAATATAATATAATATAATATAATATAATATAATATAATATAATATAATATAATATAATATAATATAATATAATATAATATAATATAATATAATATAATATAATATAATATAATATAATATAATATAATATAATATAATATAATATAATATAATATAATATAATATAATATAATATAATATAATATAATATAATATAATATAATATAATATAATATAATATAATATAATATAATATAATATAATATAATATAATATAATATAATATAATATAATATAATATAATATAATATAATATAATATAATATAATATAATATAATATAATATA
>OX638135.1:78750610-78792767 GCA_951804985.1 Dryomyza anilis | reverse complement strand
TTTTACCACAGATGCGGTATGGTCTGGAAGGAATGATAGGCTATATATGGGCGGGATTGGACAAAGAGGCGTGGCACCTCCCATACAACCTAAACTTTCAATACGATATAACTCGGCACTTTCACCAGCTACGAACATGAAACAAAAAACTCAAATACACAAAAAAAATTAAAAACAAAAAAACAAAAGCACAAAACAAAACAAAAGCAAAAATACAAAAACAAAAGCAATCACGTTTGTTCCGCTTCTCCGTCTAAACGGCTGATCCGATTGTCTTGAAATTTTTACCACAGATGCGGTATGGTCTGGAAGGAATGATAGGCTATATATGGGCGGGATTGGGCAAAGAGGCGTGGCACCTCCCATGCAACCTAAACACGATATAACTCGGCACTTTCACCAGCAACGAACATGAAACAAAAAACTCAAATACAAAAAAAAAATAAAACAAAAAAGCAAAAGCACAACACAAAACAAAAGCAAAAATACAAAAACAAAACCAATCACATAAAACCACAATCCAAACTAAATGAAAAACAAAAAAAGGAAAGAAAAAGAAAAACAAACTCACCACACTAAAACTAACCAAACTAAAACTCACCACACTAAAATTCACCCTTAAATTAACCCACACTAAAACCCACCACACTATAATTCACCACACTAAAACTCACCACACTAAAATTCACCACACTAAAACTCACCACACTAAAACTCACCACACTAAAACTCACCACACTAAAACTCACCACACTAAAACTCACCACACTAAAACTCACCACACAAAAACTCACCACACTAAAACTCACCACACTAAAACTCACCACACTAAAACTCACCACACTAAAACCCACCACACTAAAATTTCACCACACTAAAATTTCACCACACTAAAACTCACCACACAAAAATTCACCACACTAAAACTCACCACACTAAAATTTCTCCACATTAAAACTCATCACACTAAAACTCACCACACTAAAACTCACTATACCAAAAGTCGCCACACTCAAACTCACCGCACTAAAATTCACAACACTAAAACTCACCACATTTAAACTCACCATACCAAAACTCACCACACTAAAACTTACCACACTAAAACTCACCACACTTAAACTCACCACACTAAAACTCACCACACAAAAATTCAACACACTAAATTGAACACACTAAAACTCACCACACTAAAATTTCACCACACTAAAACTCACCACACTAAACTCACTACACTAAAATTTCACCACATTAAAATTCACCACTTTTAAACTCACCACATTAAAACTCACTACACTCAAATTTCGATACACTAAAACTTACCACACTTAAACTCACCACCCTAAAATTCACTACACTAAAACTCACCACAATAAAATTCATCACATTAAAATTCATCACACTAAAACTCACCACAATAAAATTCACCACACTAAAACCCACCACACTATAATTGACCACACTAAAACTCACCACACTTAAAAACACCACACTTAAACTCACCACACTCAAATTCACCACACTAAAACTCACCACACTAAAACTCACCACACCAAAACTAACCACAATTAAACTCACCACTCCAAAATTCACCACATCTAAACTCACTACACCGAAACTTACTACATTAAAACCCACCACTCTAAAACTTCTACTGGGAAAAACTCTACGGGGAAGAATTCTACGGGAAAGAATTCTACCGGGAACAATTCTACCGGGATGAATTCTACGTTGAGAATTCTACGGGAAAGCGTTCTATGTGGATTTTACGGGAAGATTTCTACTGAGAATAATTCTGCGGAGAAGCGCAGTCTGAGAAAAAATTGTCTTTGAGAAAAGTTGTTTTGGCGGAGAATTATTTGGTTACCACATTTATAAAACGAATAAAAAAATTTCAACAGCTAAGCACGGGCCCCTCATATCAATAATAAAAAAATGTTTTTTATATTAATAAAATCGTTCCATATCTTTGAATTCAGAAAATCTTGGCACGAGTCGTGCACGGGTCCAGCTAGTAATATAATATAATATATATAATATAATATAATATAATATAATATAATATAATATAATATAATATAATATAATATAATATAATATAATATAATATAATATAATATAATATAATATAATATAATATAATATAATATAATATAATATAATATAATATAATATAATATAATATAATATAATATAATATAATATAATATAATATAATATAATATAATATAATATAATATAATATAATATAATATAATATAATATAATATAATATAATATAATATAATATAATATAATATAATATAATATAATATAATATAATATAATATAATATAATATAATATAATATAATATAATATAATATAATATAATATAATATAATATAATATAATATAATATAATATAATATAATATAATATAATATAATATAATATAATATAATATAATATAATATAATATAATATAATATAATATAATATAATATAATATAATATAATATAATATAATATAATATAATATAATATAATATAATATAATATAATATAATATAATATAATATAATATAATATAATATAATATAATATAATATAATATAATATAATATAATATAATATAATATAATATAATATAATATAATATAATATAATATAATATAATATAATATAATATAATATAATATAATATAATATAATATAATATAATATAATATAATATAATATAATATAATATAATATAATATAATATAATATAATATAATATAATATAATATAATATAATATAATATAATATAATATAATATAATATAATATAATATAATATAATATAATATAATATAATATAATATAATATAATATAATATAATATAATATAATATAATATAATATAATATAATATAATATAATATAATATAATATAATATAATATAATATAATATAATATAATATAATATAATATAATATAATATAATATAATATAATATAATATAATATAATATAATATAATATAATATAATATAATATAATATAATATAATATAATATAATATAATATAATATAATATAATATAATATAATATAATATAATATAATATAATATAATATAATATAATATAATATAATATAATATAATATAATATAATATAATATAATATAATATAATATAATATAATATAATATAATATAATATAATATAATATAATATAATATAATATAATATAATATAATATAATATAATATAATATAATATAATATAATATAATATAATATAATATAATATAATATAATATAATATAATATAATATAATATAATATAATATAATATAATATAATATAATATAATATAATATAATATAATATAATATAATATAATATAATATAATATAATATAATATAATATAATATAATATAATATAATATAATATAATATAATATAATATAATATAATATAATATAATATAATATAATATAATATAATATAATATAATATAATATAATATAATATAATATAATATAATATAATATAATATAATATAATATAATATAATATAATATAATATAATATAATATAATATAATATAATATAATATAATATAATATAATATAATATAATATAATATAATATAATATAATATAATATAATATAATATAATATAATATAATATAATATAATATAATATAATATAATATAATATAATATAATATAATATAATATAATATAATATAATATAATATAATATAATATAATATAATATAATATAATATAATATAATATAATATAATATAATATAATATAATATAATATAATATAATATAATATAATATAATATAATATAATATAATATAATATAATATAATATAATATAATATAATATAATATAATATAATATAATATAATATAATATAATATAATATAATATAATATAATATAATATAATATAATATAATATAATATAATATAATATAATATAATATAATATAATATAATATAATATAATATAATATAATATAATATAATATAATATAATATAATATAATATAATATAATATAATATAATATAATATAATATAATATAATATAATATAATATAATATAATATAATATAATATAATATAATATAATATAATATAATATAATATAATATAATATAATATAATATAATATAATATAATATAATGTAATATAATATATATAAAATGTTTTAATAAGTACATAAAACTATTGTATATTAGGTAAAAGTTTCATGACAAGGTTAACACTAATTGAGATATATTCAATCAAATTTTAAGTTTTTTTTTTTTTTTATTTTTCTTCTTTTTCAAAAAAAAAGTGTTCAGAAACTATATACAGATTGTCTTTATATTCACCGCATATATTCCCTTTTTCTTTTTCATGATACCAAACACTTATATATTTACTTTGAAATGTGTGCATTATGTGTGCATTAACATCATGTTTCATCAAATTTTCATATTTTTTAATTTTATTTTTATTTTGCACATTTGATTGAATATATATCAATTAGTATTAACCTTATCGTCATGAAACGTGTTGCCAGATTGGTTAAATATATTTTGGAGTAATGCAAAATATAATTTGTCGGGCTCTAGGTCTACCAAATGCAATATGTATTTTGCACTGGTTCAAAAAACCACAACAGTAATTGACAAAAAACCAAAAACTTGTTGGCCGACCGTACAGCTGTTTCGGAAGCAGCCAAGCTTCCTCATCAGCGGTCTTGTATGTATTTTTTGCTTAGCTAAACCTATAACTTCACTTTGTATAATGAACAAAATGCGAATTCTGTTCTGCACAAAGTGACGAGAAGGCAAGCAGCAAAAACTGCACCAAGTTTAATTTTTGTCAATTACTGTAGTAGTGTTGTATAGTTGTATAGGCTGTAGTGTCTCTACAGTGTTCAAATACGAGAACTGCACTTTGTATAAAAATTAAATCAATGGATTTGTGTATTTTTATGCGCCGTGCCTTGCTTCACAATTTAAAGTTGTTTGTTTTTATTCGACCTTAAATTAGAGTAATGCAAAAACTAATTTGTCAGGCTCTAGGTCTACAACATATTAACCAACGCAAAGCACAGTGTTGATCTTATGAAGGGATGATAGGTTAAATGGAGGGGGAAAGATGGAGTAGTGTCGGTGAATGAACTTGCCAATATCAAAAATGTTGGGAAAACGGACGCAGGGATATTGTTCCACAAACGTGTCGTACGACTGAAGAACGAATTCTCTCTATAATGCGTGGTTCTGTTGAGATTCGAGTGGACTACGAAGGGGTGGGCTTGGTTTGATGCCCGAGTAGAACAAGAAAACACACGACCTGGTGGAATCAGGCCATGTATTTCATTCAAACACTTACCGTTGTAATACCTATAAAACAGCCTTACACATCCTCTTACACGCTCAAGAGAACCAATAGACGATGATATATTTTCATACCCTATCAAATATATTGCACGTTGTTGAATTCGGTGTTGAATTCGGAACTCCAAGGAAGATTTTGAAGCTCCTACCCAAATGTGCGAATTGAATTCCATTTTAGGCCGTATATAGGTAGTGTATACAGTGCGTACGTCAGCAGGAGTGAAGTATGTTTTACACAGTTTTAAAAAACCGAGGCACTTGGCCGCTTCTTTCGACACATTAAATATGTGATTATTCCATTGAATTGATATGCCCAGAACGTCAAGAGCAGCTGACTGCTCAATATCAACAGCACACATATTGAGGGGTAGGAGGGGTGAATCCATTCTTTTGTGGGATAATAAACAACATTGGGTCTTGCTGTCATTAAAATCTACTCTATTTGCAACACCCCATTCGGAGATTGATTTAAGGTCATTATTGAGCGTGTTTTTCATAGTGAGTCTTTTACTCTCAATCACCAAAGAAAATGAATGACAAATGTTACTGTCATCTGCAAAGGAAAGAATTGGGTTCTGCGTCAATGAGAGAACGTCATTGATAAATACCAGAAATAGGGACGGGGAAAGGACGAAACCCTGCGGAACTCAAGAATTGATGGAATGTTGTTCTGAAAGAACACCATCCATCGCAACTCGTATTGAACGACCCTGGAGAAAACTCGATATCCATCGTGTAAATGATTTACCGACACCAAATGCAATTAGTTTTGAAACGAGGGTTTTATGCCATACTCGATCCATAGCCTTGGAAATATCGAGAGCAACAGCCTTGCTCTCCCCGAAGAGGTGAACACAATTATTCCACTTATTCAGAGCATATTGCAATGGGTCGGTAATTCGCAGGGTTCGTATTTAATGTTTAAAAAACATTTTTTCTTCAATAAATATTACATGGGTTTTTAAAAAAAAAATTTCATTAGTGAAATTTTGTAATTTTTATTATTCTCTATACTTAATATTACAAATGTTTTTAAAGTTCTTGTTAATAAAATTCGTTTCAAACAAATATTACATTGAAATATTGTTGTAATTAAAATGTCAGATGCCCTGGCGTGTAGCCAAATGGCGCCACCAGTGTTCACATTCCCGATCGGAGCAGATCTGCTACTTTTCAATTTAATTTGACAGATTCTACTACATACTACAGTAGCAGATTTTTCTCGAACATTTCCGAAAATTGTTAATACATTTTTATGAAATCAACTACTTTTCAGAATTTTGTATTTATTAGCTTTTAATTAATCCAAAAATATACAAGAATAACGACCTACATTATTAAGAGATATTGAAATATGAACAACCATGACTGATTTTTGGCCCATTTTTGTAATTTTGAATTACTGTATCGAAAAAATAAAAAAAAAATGGTCAATGCATATCTTGATACTCTTTACCAGTTGCCCAAATTTCATTAAAATCGAAGAATGTGAATTCCTTCCGTTCGTGGATTTGATGTGGAATGGTCCATACCTTATTGAAAAACCAACTTGAAATCGGTTCATAACTACCAGAGTCATTATTATTCAACATAAAAATTTAAATTTGTATACATTATTCATTTTTTTTTAAATCGTAAGAAAAATCTCGTAAGACAATTTACACATTTTCACAGTTGTTGAAAGTAAATTTACTTACCTTTTCAAAAATGTTGCATTGTTCGAAACTTAATAAGAAACAACAAAGTTATGATCGATACAAACCGACCCATATAATTAATAAAACGTTTTACGAAGTCATTTCATCACAAATTTGGTAAAATAAATTCATTTTTGAGATTTAAATGACTTGGATTTTGGTTTAAATTAGGTATGTAAGGGTATATAGAAATGTATTGGGATTTTTTTTTTCGGGCGACTATCCCCTGAGTTACAGTGGTCCAAAGTTACACTTTAAATAATGAAGAAAATGAAGTGCAACATACTCCAATTAGATCCCGAATTTGTAGTTGGCTTCATTTTAGAAATTTACTAACCATTTCCTAATCATTTGGGTAAAAAACAAATTCTGCTACATTTTGTTCATTTCTAGTACCTTTTTAATCATGAATTGCTACTTTTAGACTGCGGGAAAGTGTGATCCCTGGTCGCAACGTTCCTTTTAATTACCCATGATGTCCTACAAGAGAATGTCCAACGTTGAAGTTCCATTTTTATAAACCGAAATAGTTTACACAAGTCTTTTCTTTTAAGACATACTTTTTTTTAAACTAAAGTCCTATTTTAATATTAACATTATTGTCTCACTAAAAACTAACAGCTCACAACAGATTAACTACCGATTTACAACAGACTTAAAATCTAACTTAAACTATTATATTAAGGCAAGTTCCGGCAGAGTGCAAATTCCACTCAACGCATTTACTTCCAATAAGGATCCGCTAGCCAATCACGTTGCCGCTGGTTTCACCCAGCTTCGCCAATACTGTTAGCTGACAATGCCATACATTGCACTTTACTGCAACTTCACGATAACTGCATGAGTTAGTCATCGCGGAAGTAGATCACAATACGTTTATCACATCAACGTATAGTGATTTAGTAAAATGCTCTATGTTGACTTACAACAATATATCTGATTTCTTACTTTGGGAATTGTCATTGGATACGTTGGACATACAATATTTTTATTAAATTTATATTTTAAAGATATACAAAAAAAAAAAAAAATCGGTACTATATCAAAATATATTCTTCTATCCAGGAACTAAAAATTTTTGGATTATTGGATCCGGATCTGGTTAGAAGATTTTTACAATAGCGGTTTCGGTTCCAACCAAACAAATTCCAAAAATCCGATTTCTGTTCTTTGTGATGCCTGCTTCTATCAAATTTTTACAAAGTCCTAAATAAGGGTTTTGTTTTTTTTTCTCACGTTTTCAATTAATTCTATTTTTCAAAATTTTATGATCCGATCTTTATGTTCGAACCTCGATTTCATAGAATGAGACTTAAATGTTCCCAGAACCCAACTACGTATTTGGCCTTTTGTTGTAGTTGGATATTCTGAAAGTCTCAAAAGGATCCAATTTGACCAAAAAAAATATCCAATGACGAAGATCCTAGTTGAACTTTAAAGTGATCAAATGCTTAATAATTTTCTTTTCCCTCTATGAAAGTTATAAAAGAAAAATATAAATTAATATTTTATAAATTTTAAAAGCATGTCATCCTATTCCATAACATACTAATTCGATTAAGACTTTTTTTTAGTGATATTCCATTTTTGGATTCTTTATATTTGTCAAGTTTTAGTACGGATCGCTCGATTCTATCCCAAATTATAACCAAAAAAGTTCTTAGCATAAATGAACAATTTTGAAAACTTACAATCCATGTACATTGGAGTTTTTGAATTTTATAATTTCCTAAGTAGACTTACCCATTTTTATTTTTTTTTATAATATGGGAGGGTCGATATCATTCATATATTTGAAGAAAAACATTTTCTACCTATTTTAGTTTTTCGTGAAAATATTAAGGTATAATTTTCGGTCGGGAATAATCCAAAATAAATTTAAGATTTGAAAATACATACTCCGAATGAATAAAAATGTAAATAAATTAATTTATATGCGCGATTATATTTTCTGGAATTTTCATTTAAAAATTAATATATTTTTTCAAAAACCCCCCACGAACGAAAATCCTGGCTACGGGCCTGTACCTACGCATTTGTACATATGGGTATCAAATGAAACTAACTAACTTCATCACACCAACTATGACAATAACCCTACTTCAAACATTCATATGTTATCTAACCTTCCCTACTAGTTTTTCAGGTAGAAAATTCTGCTGAACGAGCGCTAACTTCGTATACAAGAAGAATGCTGCAAGAAAATATTTATTTAAATCTAATTTATTTGTTTGCATGTTTTTAAATATCAATATGTTCAAGCGTAGGCAAAAGAGACGTAGGTAGAAAATGCTGCTCAACTTTGTCAAGTTCATCTGTCGCCAAATTACCGAGTGAAAACGAGCGTTGTAACATACGTTTATTTAGATTCGATTAGTATTTTCTGTTTGTTTTCAAACATATTTTTAACCAAGTGAACTGCCAACAAATAGTATATTCAAATGCAATTAAAACTGTAACATATTTATGGTAAAGTTGACAGATTCTGCTGGACAATATAATAATGTTTACACATTACTATGATATTACAATATGAACAAAAATAAATTCAATTTCGATTTTAATTTTAATTAATTAATTTAATTCATTCGTAAGGCATGTATGGCAATTTCGTATTGTTATTTAATTATATTCAAACATATTCAAAAAAATCTTTTCTTTCCGTGTACTTAAGCTCAATATTTGTTTGAAAATTGATAAAAATTAAGGAGGACTTTAGTAGATTTAATCTCTAAATATCAATATGTTCAAGCGTAGGCAAAAGAGACGTAGGTAGAAAATGCTGCTCAACTTTGTCAAGTTCATCTGTCGACAAATTACCGAGTGAAAACGAGCGTTGTAACATACATTTATTTAGATTCGATTAGTATTTTCTGTTTGTTTTCAAACATAGTTTTAACCAAGTGAACTGCCAAGAAATATTTTATTCAAATGCAATTAAAATTGTAACATATTTATGGTAAAGTTGACAGATTCTGCTGGACAATATAATAATGTTTACACATTACTATGATATTACAATATGAACAAAAATAAATTCAATTTTGATTTTAATTTTAATTCTATAATGCGCGAGCACAGGACATTTTATTTGACTCAACAGCCCTATTAAAGGCCTAATACTATACAAAAAAAAAATCTTAAATGTAAAGTTCCGATGTCTATATACCAACATTAGTACGAAATTCAAAAATTATGCATTAAAAATACAGTGGTACTTTTAAATCTTTGCTTACGCTAAAGATCGTCTGGACAATGGTTCATAATTGGCATAATGTCATATTATTTTGTTATTCCAAAATTCCAAATAATTGTTTGTAAAATATCGAAATCAAATTAGAGTAAAAACGATCCAGTAAATTAGTAAAAAATTCGAGAATACTAATTGTTTTCGGCATAAAATTTAGTTCAAATTTCACCAAAATATGGCAAGTCATAAATATTAACGACTGAGACTTAGCTACATATTACTGAATTTGCAAAAAACTTGTCAATAAAATGTATTTTTAAAATAAAATAATAAATAAAGAAAATTAAAATATTTTCATAGCACATCATACACTATATATATAAATAATGAAATCATGTTTAAAAAATAGTCATTTTGGTGTTAACATAGCAAAATAAATAATAAAAATATTTAATAGTATTTATACAGTTCTCAATGAAAAAAACATATACAAAAATAAATTCAGTTAAATTTTTATAGAACTACGAAAATAAACAAATAGACAAAATGCATTTATTGGAGAAACAAAAGTAAGTATTTATTGGTTATTGGATATTGATAAAATTTAAATATGTATTAATAGTTACTTATAATATTGATAATTTTTAGCTCTGAACTAAGAAAAACCGTTACACTAAGAAAAACAAAGATGTTTACCACAATTAATATAGCCCTAAACATTAATTTACTTGCAAATTACTGCAAGAATATTACAGATAACATCAATATTTATGAACAATACGAATACTTATGTCAAACATCCTTTAAATATCTAAACAATATAAAGATAGTTGAGGACACTTGGAATACTTAGTTACGCTATTAGAGTTCGCGGACTAACTTTTATTGAATTCAAATATGTAAAACGAATCAATTTTTTAGTAGGTTAACAATCGTCGTACAATGGGGCAGGGAGTACAAAAAATTGTCGATAACTTCATTGTGTTATTTTGAGGAAAATGAGTATGAGGATTGACTATTATTGTATACAATTTAAATAATCCACATTTACGGGAGCTACAGTGAATATTTTTCATTAATATAATTCAGCTCTCGAAATCTCTATTTTAGACAAGAAATTTCCCGTACCTCCCATATAACAAAAATGTTCAAAATATCATATATTGGAAATATATAGAGCAATAGTGATGGTACTTTATAAAATAAAGTTTTTCGTTGATATAATTAACACCTAACGCAGTCCTAATCAGAGCTCTCGATTTCATATGAGTATTTCCGAGTAGCCCGGGTACCCGGACGCCCGTAAACTCGGGTAATACCCGGGTAGTTCAAATACTCGGAAAACCCGGGTATTAAATGTTCGAGCTACCCGGATAGTAAAATCCGGGTAGTTTGTTCGTTCGTTTGTTCGAACATTCCAGTAGCTCGTTTGATCGCGTAGCTCGTTTGTTCGAGTAGCTCGATTGCTCGTTCGTTGTCCGGGTAGCTCGTTCGTTCGTTTGTTCGATTAACGATTGTTCATTTGATTGCTTGTTAATTTGTCTGTCCGTTCGTTTGCTTGATGACCTTGATTGACCAACGCCCAGGTCGGAAGTGGTTGGAAAAATGTGGGTGGACAAAAGTGCGTGGGTGAGCAAAAGTGGGCGGAAAATGATAAAAAAACTGAAAAAATGTTATTGCTGAAATCGGTAGCACACATCGCACAGTGTGCCCAAACGCTCTTAAATCTGGTGAAATTCCGTATTGTCGAAACCACTCAACCGATTTTAAAAATTTAAAAAGTGTTGTACAGAAAGAACTTGAGAGAACTTAAGTTTTGAAATTAGAGTTTCTATCTTTAATAGTTACAAAGATAAAAATCAGTAAAGTTGAACATTTTTTCATGAAAATTCTTTCAAAAATTGTTAAAATCCAAATTCTTTTGTTTATTGAAAGCTAACATTGAGATCTAAAAAAAATATGCTTACATGAGAAAATATCTTGTTTAGTTCTAAAGACATAGACTTGAACATTATTATTTTTTTTTTTTTGAAGACTTTACTTTACACATTTTTACATAGATTGTACTTTTTATATAAAATCAAAATATTTGTGTAAGACTTTTATAAACAATTAACACATAAATCATAAACTGGAAACCGTTTTAAAATATCTCAAGAAGTTTAGTAAATATAAAATTGTAAATTCGAAATTTTTTTTTAATTTCAATTTTTTCATTTTTTTTGGAAAATTTGGCTTTTACGGAAATCTCCGTAAGTATTTTTTTTCTTCAGTAACATGTACTTTCGTTATATTTTTTTGATAAATAATATTACTGAGAATTTTTAAATGATAAAACTTATCCAAAATATATTTATCCAATCTGGCAACACTGGTCAAAGTTCAAGTTTTTTAATATTTTTTTTTACTTTGACCCCCTTCAGAAAAGTTTTCAAAGTCGAAAGTCAAATTTTAAGTAAGCCGTTTTAAGGAAGAGTTATTTTTACGTATTTGACCCTTACTTATTTTTTGCCCGTCGAAGTATATGTGCAGGGCTGCATTTTTTCCAAAAATACTCATTTTTTGAAGGGACTTAGAAAACCGTTATATATCACTTTATAATATATATATTCCTAAAAATGTTTTAATAAGGCATAAGTACATAAAACTATTGTATGTTAGGTAAAAGTTCCATGCTGATAAGGTTAATACTTATTTAGATATATTCAATCAAATTTTAACTTTTTTTTCTAATTTTTTTTTTATTTTTCTTTTTTTTTTCAAAAAATGTTGTTCACAAATTATATACAGATTGTCTTTATATTAACCACATAGATTCCTTGAAATCTCTTCTTTTCAATGATGCGAAACACTTATATATTTACTTTACACATGTGTGCAAAATGACATATTAATGAACATCATGTTTCATCAAAATTTAGTATTTTTTAATTTTGTTTATGATTTATGTGTTAATTGTTTATAAAAGTCTTATACAAATATTTTGATTTCATGATAAAATGTACAATCTATGTAAAAATATGTAAAGAAAAGTCTTAAAAAAAAAAAAAAATCATGTTCAAGTCTATGTATTTAAAACTAAACAAGATATTTTCTCATGTAAGCACATTTTTTATATATCTCAATGTAAGCGTTCCATAAACAAAAGAATTTTAAAAATCTCATAATTTTTGGATTTTTTACAATTTTTGAAAGATTTCTCTCAACAGTTCTGTACAACACTTTTTAAATTTTTAAAATCGGTTGAGTAGTTTCGACAATACTGAATTTCACCCGATTTAAGAGCGTTTGGGCACACTGTGAATCGTCGGAAATCGAATGGTACCACTCTCGGTGGTCCATGACCCCCAAAAGCGGGTCAAAAACCACTTTTTGTCCAAAAATTTGTAATTGCGGAAATGGATAGCGAACCTTATTAGGAGAATAATGGTACCCTTTAGTGGTCCAAAAGGGGGTCAAAACCAAGTTTATGACCCAACATTTTCTATTTCGGAAATCGATAGCGGACATCATTAGAAGGCTAATGCTGTGGTCCAGGTCCCCCCAAAGGCGGTCAAAAACCCATTTATTACACAATCGATAGCGGACATCAGTCGACGCCTAATGGTACCCTTTGGTGTGGTATAATATAATATAATATAATATAATATAATATAATATAATATAATATAATATAATATAATATAATATAATATAATATAATATAATATAATATAATACAATATAATATAATATAATATAATATAATATAATATAATATAATATAATATAATATAATATAATATAATATAATATAATATAATATAATATAATATAATACAATATAATATAATATAATATAATATAATATAATATAATATAATATAATATAATATAATATAATATAATATAATATAATATAATATAATATAATATAATATAATATAATATAATATAATATAATATAATATAATATAATATAATATAATATAATATAATATAATATAATATAATATAATATAATATAATATAATATAATATAATATAATATAATATAATATAATATAATATAATATAATATAATATAATATAATATAATATAATATAATATAATATAATATAATATAATATAATATAATATAATATAATATAATATAATATAATATAATATAATATAATATAATATAATATAATATAATATAATATAATATAATATAATATAATATAATATAATATAATATAATATAATATAATATAATATAATATAATATAATATAATATAATATAATATAATATAATATAATATAATATAATATAATATAATATAATATAATATAATATAATATAATATAATATAATATAATATAATATAATATAATATAATATAATATAATATAATATAATATAATATAATATAATATAATATAATATAATATAATATAATATAATATAATATAATATAATATAATATAATATAATATAATATAATATAATATAATATAATATAATATAATATAATATAATATAATATAATATAATATAATATAATATAATATAATATAATATAATATAATATAATATAATATAATATAATATAATATAATATAATATAATATAATATAATATAATATAATATAATATAATATAATATAATATAATATAATATAATATAATATAATATAATATAATATAATATAATATAATATAATATAATATAATATAATATAATATAATATAATATAATATAATATAATATAATATAATATAATATAATATAATATAATATAATATAATATAATATAATATAATATAATATAATATAATATAATATAATATAATATAATATAATATAATATAATATAATATAATATAATATAATATAATATAATATAATATAATATAATATAATATAATATAATATAATATAATATAATATAATATAATATAATATAATATAATATAATATAATATAATATAATATAATATAATATAATATAATATAATATAATATAATATAATATAATATAATATAATATAATATAATATAATATAATATAATATAATATAATATAATATAATATAATATAATATAATATAATATAATATAATATAATATAATATAATATAATATAATATAATATAATATAATATAATATAATATAATATAATATAATATAATATAATATAATATAATATAATATAATATAATATAATATAATATAATATAATATAATATAATATAATATAATATAATATAATATAATATAATATAATATAATATAATATAATATAATATAATATAATATAATATAATATAATATAATATAATATAATATAATATAATATAATATAATATAATATAATATAATATAATATAATATAATATAATATAATATAATATAATATAATATAATATAATATAATATAATATAATATAATATAATATAATATAATATAATATAATATAATATAATATAATATAATATAATATAATATAATATAATATAATATAATATAATATAATATAATATAATATAATATAATATAATATAATATAATATAATATAATATAATATAATATAATATAATATAATATAATATAATATAATATAATATAATATAAATATAATATAAATATAATATAATTTTTTTTTTTTAAAACGGAATTTACGAAGATGATCGTACCAACAAAAAATATATATATATATATACATAGATATATATATAGATATATACATATATATATATATATATATATATATATATATATATATATATATATATATATATATATATATATATATATATATATATATATATATATATTGAAGAAATATTGAAACCGTAACTGATATCCATTTAAAACCATTTCATTTTTAAAACGGAAACCGTAACCGAAACCGTTATACGAAAATCATAAATAAACCAATATCCAAAACCGATATAAACGGTTTCGGTTTAATACCGGTTTAAAACGGTTTTTAAAAAGTATAAAAAGAAACAGAAAAACATATTTTATTTATATATAAGATCGCAAAATAAACATTTTTGTTTGTACAAAAATTCACATATTTTATGAGAAACGATATTTCAAAATTTGTTTTTTGTTTCATTAATCGAATTAACAAAAAAACACCAGCAACTCCTACCACAATTTTTATGTTAAAAAATGATTCAAATTTTAATAATATTGGTTTTGTAAATTATTTTAATAGTAAAATTAATAGGGGAGCCTGAGGTAAAGTGGGACAATTTTTCAACAGTTCATTTGAATATTTTTAAATTCTTTTAAAGGATATGTTCAATAGAATACCATTTATAAGTCTTTTAATAGATTTGTGAGTGATTTTTCAAAACACCTCAATTTCGGACATCAACAAAACAATGGTAATGCAAGAAAAAATTTCAAAATAAGTTTCAAATTATTAACATCTCAGCAACTATTTAAGAAAATACGAAAAATGAAGTGCAAGTTCGACAAGTTTAAACATTTCAAGTATAAGGCAGATATTTGTTTACATAAGTGATGATAAAAAAGTTCTTGTTCTTGCATTTACGGCAAGATGTGCCAAAATCGCGTGTCATTTTGTTGGATATTTCTAGCCACAAAAGACAAAACCAAAAGGGCGAATTTGAAAAATTGAAAATCTTGTCATGCCAAAAGGCGAATCTTTTCCTTTTTTCGCCATAACTTTTCATTGGAATAAGATAAAATAGTGGTGTAAAGGCATTTATTGTTTGTATTCAAAGCACATATCGTTCTGCATCATTAATTAAAAACATTTTGCCAAACATTTATTTGCCATTTGTTATTTGCAGGAAAAAATGTTTGGCAAAATATTTTTAAATAATGATGCAGTTCGATAGGTACTTTAAAAACAAACAATTAACACATTTACACCACTATTTTATCTTGCACCAATAAAAAATTAAAGCATAAAAAGGAAGAAATTGGAAAAATTAAAAATCTTGTCATGCCAAAAGGGCGAATCTTTTCATTTCTGCTATAACTCTTTAATAGTACAAGATAAAGTAGTGATGTAAAGGCATTTATTGTTTGTTTTTAAAGCACCAATCAGCTGCATCATTAATTAAAAATATTTTGCCTAATATTAATTTGCCATTTGTTATTTGCAGGAAAAATGTTTGGCAAAATATTTTTAAATAATGATGCAGTTCAATAGGTACTTTAAAAACAAACAATTAATACCTTTTCACCACTATTTTATCTTGTACTATTAAAAAGTCATGGCGAAAAATTTCAGTAAGAAAAAGTTTAAAACATTTTTTCGAAATTTTGACTGCAATTTTTTTTTTACAAATTAACCAACGCTCAGGGTATGCCCCCTATTCGTGCAATGCACAGTGTTGATCGTAAGAAAGTATTATAGGTCAAAGGGAGGAGGAAAGATGGAGTAGTATCGGTGGATGTTTGCTTTAAATTTCCCAATATTAAAAATGTCGGGAAAAACAGACGCAGGGAGATTGTTCCACAAACGTATCGTGCGACTGAAGAACGAATTATCTCTGTAATGCGTGGTTCTGTTGAGAACCGAGTGAACTACGAAGGGGTTAGCTTGGTTCGATGCCCGAGTAGAACGAGAAAATACACGACCTGGTGGAATCAGGCCATGTATTTCCCTCGAACACTTACCATTGTAATACTTATAAAACAGGCTTACACACCCTATGGTCCTTCGGTGCTCAAGAGAACCAATAGATGATGAAATATTTTCATCCCCTATTAAATATATTGCACGTTGTTGGATTCGATCCAGGAACTCCAATGAAGATTTTGAAGCCGCTGCCCATATGTGCGAATTGCATTCCATCTTAGGCCGAATATAGGTGATATAGACAATGCGCAAGTCAGCGGGAGTGAAGTATGTCTTACACCGTTTCAAAAAACCGAAGCACTTGGCCGCTTCTTTCGACACATCAAATATGTGATCATTCCAACGGAGATCACATTGAATTGATATACCCAGAACGTCAAGAGCAGCTGACTGCGCAATATCCACAGTGTCCATTTTATGAGATAACAGACAACATTGGGTCATGCTAGCATTAAAATCAACTCAATTTGCAAGACCCCACTCGGAGATTGTTTTAAGGTCATTGTTGAGTGTATCATTCATTGTGGGCCTTTTACTCTCAATCACCAAAGAGTTTGGGCGCTTGTTGAACGAATATGAGTGACAAATGTTACTGCCATCTGCAAAGGAATGGATTGGGTTCTGGGTCGATGACAGAAGGTCATTGATAAAAACCAGAAATAGGGACGGGGATAGGACAGAACCCTGCGGGACTCCAGAATTAATGGAATGTTGATCTGAGAAAACACCATCCATCGCAACTCGTATTGAACGACCTTGGAGAAACCTCGATATCCATCGAGTAAAAGAATTACCGACACCATATCCAATAAGTTTTGATACCAGGACTTCATGACACACTCGATCAAAAGCCTTGGAAGTATCAAGAAAACCACCTTACTCTCCCCGAAAAGATGAATACAATTATTCCACTTTCGGAGAGGACCGCTATCCAATCACCGGTAGATCTGGTCCTACGAAAACCATATTGCCATACAAAGTAATTCGTTTCGCTCCAGATAGTTCACAAGGTGGAAGTTTATTATGCTTTACATTACCATGGATAGCGCAGAGCATATTGCAATGGGTCGGTAATTAGCAGGGTTCGTAGCCTCACCCCTTTTTCGAAACCAGCCGGTACCGAAAAAGGGCAACATTAGCAACCTTCCAACAAGATGGAAAAACTCCTGTCGTGTAGGAGATGTTGAAAAGGTTACGCAATGGGCAAGCCAGATTGACGCACACTTCTTCAACACATGGGCAGATATGCCATCTGCCCAGAAGGCTTTGTTAATATTGAGATTTGCTAAAACCTTTTTAACTGCCCGAGTTCGAAAATGTATCTCCGGAATTGCAGAATAAACAAATTCAACGACGGGCAGTGGTTGATTGCTATCTGGGAGCGTTGAATTATTTGCAAATAATTCTGCCAAGAGATTAGCTTTATCAACCGGGTCAGTGAAGGTCTGGCCATTCATAACAAGGGTTGGAGTAGACGATGTCGTCTGATTCTTGACCCTTTTAACAAATGACCAATTTTTACTACCTCTATGGTAGAGAAGGACCTTTTTGCGCGCGTTTTATTCGTGTAGAAACTTTTCACGCGCAATCACGGCATTACAGCTATTCCTAGCCTGTATGCGATGTCTTTCAGTATCAGCATTCTTATTAGAACGCCAATTCTGAAAGGTTTCCTCTTTCGACCTGACTGCAATCCTGCAAGTCTCATTAAACCAAGAGTGGTCCTTGTGTTTACTGCTAATATTTTTAGAAGGTATGAAGGACCGCATACCCAATAAAATAATATTTTGTACCATTAGGGCCGCGGCATTTATGTCTCTATCTGCGAAACACAATTTCCAATTAAAGTTGCGAAAAAAAGTCATTTAACGCAACCCAATTTGCTTTTTCGTAAAGCCATACAGTTCTCTTCGGGCTTTAATATAAGAGACGCGTAAACTAGAATACGAAAATGTAGCGGAAACAATAAAGTGGTCGGAATTACCAAGAGGTGCAAGGACTTTTACATCATATTTTTCATGATGCGAAGTCAGAAAAAGGTCTAGGACTTTTTGGCTCTGCCCGCCGACGCGTAGGAGGTACGTCGGCTCCTTCACCAGTTGCGTGAGTTGGTTGCTCAGCTCAACATAACAACCCTCCTGTGTTGATAGACCCGAGTGGCGTTGTGAACATTAAAGTCACCAGCAACAACAATTTCACTGCCTGGAAACTGTTCCAAAATATTTGAGATCGAATCTGATAGTGCATCTAACTTGTTACAGGTAGAAACTCTATTAAGATTCGGACTCCTATAAATAAAACACAAGTGCATGATGTGTTGCAAGATTTTGAATTTAATTTAATTCATTATCAGAAAAACTATTTTGCTGTTGGTGCTGGTACGCAACGTCACTTCGAATAAAAATGGCGAGACCCCTATGGGCAGAGAACAATGGCAGTAGGTGGTACCCCGGTATTTGATCTGCACCCTCGGATCTGCACCCTCGCCAACCTGAGTCTCACCTAATGCCATTATATGAGGCCTATAGACGGACACATGTGCATACACGGAGAAAAAATTCGACCTCAGCCCACGAACGTTGCAAAAATCTATACGGAAGTTTTGCGACATTTTCGCTACTGGGTGAATTTAAAACATACAAATAGCGGACACATTTGAGACGAATAGATGAGAGCGTAAGCTTAACAGTGGTCAGTGTTATGCCTTGGCCACTGTCTTCGTCACGTACTCTTGCAGTCACAACTATGCACGCTGTTAGTGGGGAGTAGGTTGGGGGAGGGACGAACTACTATCAACAAACCTGTGTAATTGCAGCAGAGAGTATAGAAAGGCCCTTTGCGCTGGCAATAGCAAATATAAAAACGGCGAGTGCACTCTGCAAGTCCACAGGCAGCGCAATCCGGTTCTGCTCTATTATTGTTGTTGTTGTGATATTGCTATTGTGGTTTTAGTTATTTGTTTTTTGTAATTTAATTAGGTATTTTTAATAATGTTAAATTTCTCCACGACGATTGTAGTTTTAAGTTATTTAATTTGTTATTTGTTTGATGATGTTATTTGGAGGCACATTTGACAATTTGACAATTAAACATATAAAACGACGGACGGAACACGTTTAAAGACAAGGGGACGACACGTCCGTCTCCCATAAAAGCATTGACGCTCCACACTTTTTTGGTAACACAAATTTCTTTTTGATTTTTGCAAAAACTAATATCTGGACACATATTTTTTTGCCAATTATACGTAGGGCAAGGTTCATTTTTTATTTTGTGATAATGTTTGCATCTGCTACATGTCGAAATTGTGCGATAACTTGCGATAAAAAGTACCAAAAATGGCCTTTTTGCAACTTTGACTCGATTTTTGCAAAATCTCTACGTTAAATTCTGAGTACGCAGCAAGAATCAGGAGACCGAAATTTACCAGAAATGATAAGTTTCATTTCTGTGGACGCTAACAACCCTCAATTTGTAGAATAGTGTTATCATAAATACAAAACATACTGTATGACAAAATGTTTAAAGAAAATTTGAACAACCCTAAGTTCTCATAGGACTGTAGTGCCAAACTATTATTATTATTATCAATGACCTTTTGTCATTGACCCAGAACCCAATTCATTCCTTTGCAGATGACAGTAACATTTGTCATTCGTACTCATTCAACAAGTGCCCAAACTCTTTGGAGATTGAGAGTAAACGACGCACTATGAATGACACACTCAATAATGACCTTAAATCAATCTCCGAGTGGGGTGTTCCAAATAGAGTAGATTTTAATGCCAGCAAGACCCAATGTTGTCTGTTATCGAACAAAAGAATGGATTCACCCCTCCCACCCCTCAATATGGGAGCTATGGATATTGCGCAGTCAGCTGCTCTTGACGTTTTGGGCATATCAATTCAATGTGATCTCCGTTGGAATGATCACATATTTAATGTGTCGAAAGAAGCGGCAAAGTGCCTCGGTTTTTTAAAACGGTGTAAAACATATTTCACTCCTGCTGATCTACACTACCTATATACGGCCTAAAATTAAATTCAATTCGCACATTTGGGCAGGAGCCTCAAAATCCTCCTTGGAGTTCCTGGACCGAATTCAACAACGTGCGATATATTTGATAGGGGATTAAAATATCTCATCGTCTATTGGTTCTCTTGAACACCGAATGACCGTTGGGCGTGTAAGCCTGTTTTATAGGTATTACAACGGTAAGTGTTCGAGTGAAATACATGGCCTGATTCCACCAGGTCGTGTGTTTTCTTGTTCTACTCGGGCATCAAACCAAGCCCACCCCTTCGTAGTCCACTCGAATCTCAACAGAACCACGCATTATAGAGAGAATTCGTTCTTCAGTCGTACGACACGTTTGTGGAACAATATCCCTGCGTCCGTTTTCCCAACATTTTTGATATTGGCAAGTTCATTCACCGACACTACTCCATCTTTCCCCCTCCATTTAACCTATCATCACTTCTTGCGATCAACACTGTGCATTGCATGAATAGTATTGGGGCTTTGGTGAGCTTTTCACCACCAGCGTGTTTCCATCAGTGAGGCTAGCCTGATCCCTACACACATAGATAATTATTGTCGAATCCGACAAAAATTAAAAATTTTTCATGTTAAAATGGATCCACAAATATTATTATCAAACTATTGTCGGATTCAACAATCAAATTATCAAACATGTATTTAACATACAATTTTTGTTTTTGAAAATTTTAATTGTTAATTTTCAGTTATGCTTTGAATGGCATTTTAAAATTTAAAATGTTATTTTTAAAAAGAAAACAAGCTGCTTTTAAATTTGTGAGTTGGTCACCGCCGCGATGTATATAAGCGTGTACGGTGACATCAAATATGTTCTGTCTTATTGCCGACGATGGAGAAATTCAAATAAATAATTTACGATACATAAAACTTGATGATCGGACGTCAAATAAAAAAGCTATGATGATAAAACGATTTTGGTGGTTTTTGGCGGTCTCCAAAAAATTTGTGTTTTCTTGTTTTTGCCACTTCTCAATGTAAGCTTTAATGTTAGGGGTGAACTTTCAAATATTTTTTAAAATATATTGTTTTTAAACAATATTTTTACTTAAAAAAAAGTTAGCTGTAACTTTTTTTGTTTATGAAGCAAACTAAATACTTTTAACGGTAAGGTTTTATATTTTTACGTGAACTTTAATTATATGATAAATAAAATTGTATTTACGGGGGTAAAAGTCTGAAAAAACCAACATTTCTTGTTGAAGTTGACCTCGGTGGTCAATTAAACCTATAAGACAAATATTGTAACCGCCAATATCTTTTAAACTATGATCGGCCAATATCTTTCCAATTGATGATCGGACATCAAAAAAAGAAGATGTGACGAAAATACGGTTTTTGATGGGATCGAAAAAAAATTAAAAAAAATATTTCTGAAACTTGTACGAGGTAAGCTTTTATTTTATGGGCGGACTTTCAAACATTATTTTTTCGACCCGGTCTAATGCACATCTATTGTTGCAATATGTAATTAATCCAAATATATAAGGTTAACTGATATAAGTTGTAGTCTAATATTTTGGTCAAGAATTCTCTCCAGCGTTTTTAACATAAGCAATGAGAGTCTTATTGGCATATAGTCCTTTGCAGTAGAGTGTGTTGTCTTTTCAGCTTTGGGAATGAATACCACTCTAACTTCTAGCCTAAGACAAGTTTTGAAGATTGCCTTTAGCCATGTAACAATTGCTTGAAGAGCATGTATCAACATAGCCGGTATTATATCGTCCGGTCCTGCGGATTTGTAGGGCTCAAACGATTCAATTGCCCATGTTATCATTTTATTTTTTAGCATATTGTCTCCGTCGGTGCCTATTTCATTGTGAATCAGTGCCAAGATTCTATTTTGATTCGGCTCGGCTATTTTGATTCGGCTCATCAGGGTCTCTGCAGCATGGGAAGTGAACTTCCATTAGGAGTGCTTCGGTCCGGGTATTGTCTGGTCGTCTGAGGTAGCTGGATCCTTGGATAAAACTCTTCGTAGTCTAGCTGCCGCATTAATCTTTCCAATTTCTTCACAGAAAGTTTTCCATGAGTTAAATTTAGCGTCCCTTATGGATTTCGAATAGGTATTTAGTTCTGACCTATACTTGGTCCAGTCCATTTTGAATCTTACTTTTTCTTGCCTTGTTACGTACTTTTCTAACCTCTGTTCTCTGCTTTTTGAGTTCACTCATCCACCAGGAGTTTTTGGTAGATTCAGTCGTGCAAATTAATTTGCTCTACCTGCAGCTGCAACTTTTCTTACCCTCTTCATCGTCATTCTTCTCGATCCATTCCCTCAATGACCCAAGCCCGAACTTCAGCATGCCTCTTTCTTCGACTAGCTGCGCTGAATGCGAAGAGAAACACCTTCCCTCCGTTGTTTTGGCTTTTCCGATCGTTGAGCAGCGTCCAACCGCCTATCGTATGGTCCCTGTTTTGGTAAAGTTTTACTATGGACCCATCCTCATGTTTTGCAGATGAGGAATCCATAGCCAGTACTGAAGGCTAAGTGGTAGTGCGGACCTGAATAACTTTCAGTTTTGATCCCTTCCAAAGTTGACCAATCTTGGCGATGGAACTGGTCAAAACTTACAGTTATCCCTGTGAGCCGCATGCTCCCCTTATACCATCCCGGGCCATCGATATTGTAGTCCCCCGGACTACCGGTACCGTCGGACGTGTCGTGTTCGTCTCTTGTCTTTTTAACGTGTTCCGTCCGCCATTGTGTGTCTGTGCTACTGTGTTTTATGTGCCCGCCCAACATAAAAAATAACAACGAAATAAAAGCACGAACTACTAATAACTTACATAAAAAACTAAAAATAAAAATAAACATCAAATAAAAAAACAAACAATACAAATTCTGCAACAACAATAGAACCGGTTTCGCGCTGCCTGCTGAGTTGCCGCAGTCGCTGTTTTGCATTTAACGACGCAAAGGGCTATGCTCTTTTCTGCAATTGCACAGGTTTGTTGACGTATTCCCTCCCTCCCCCATCCTACTCCACGCTACTAGCGCGCACGGGTGAGGCTGCACTGAGTGCGTAATCTATGCTGTGGTGAAGGCCTAACACTCATAACAGCTTGACTTACGCTCTCATTTGTTTGTGTCAACTGCTGCGCCTTGGTAGTATATATGTCTGTTTTGAAGTTGCGCAGTAGAAACAATGTCGCAAAAATTTCGCATAGATTTTTGCAACATTCGTGGGCTAAGGGCGAATTTTTTTCTCGGTATATGCATATGTGTTCATCCATAGGCCACAAATAATGACACTAGGTGAGACCCAGTTTAATGAGGGTGCAGAACCTGGTTATCACCTATTGCCATTATTCTCTGCCCATAGGGGCCTTGCTCTTTTTATTCGGAGTGACGTTGCGTATTAACTGCAGCAACAACATAGTGTGTCGGATAGCAAATTTAATACTATTTGGGTGAAATTCAAAATTCAAACACACATTATGCACTTGTGCTTTCTTTATAGGAGTCCGAATCTAGATAGGGTTTCCACCTGTAATAAGCTGGATGACTTATCTGATTCGATCTGAAATATATTGGAACAATTTCCAGGCAGTGAAATTGTTGTTACCGGCGATTTTAATGTGCACAACGCCACTTGGTTGAGCCACTCGGGTCTTCCAACACAGGAGGGTTGTTATGTTGAGCTGTTTGCAGAGTGCAATCAACTCACTCAATTGGTGAAGGAACCGACGTACCTCCCACGCGTCGGTGGGCAAAGCCAAAAAGTCCTAGACCTTTTTTTGACATCACATCATGAAAAATATGATGTAAAAGTCCTTGCACCTCTTGGTAACTCCGACCACTGTACTGTTTCCGTTGATTTTTTGTATTCTAGTTTACGCGCCTCTTCGATTAAAGCCCCGAAGAGAACTGTATGGCTTTACGAAAAAGTAAATTGGGTCGCGTTAAATGATTTTTTTCGCAACATTAATTGGAAATTGTGTTTCGCTGACAGCAGAAGACACAAGCGCCTGTTTTTATCTTACATTCGGCAACGCGACACGTAACTGTGTCTGGTGGCTGGGCGGCCAATTTATGGTCAACTTTGATTCGGAAGATATCGCGTAATGGCTTGGGTGATAATAATTTTTTTTTTGTAAACAAAAAATATAAAATTTCAAAAAGTAAATAATATTTTTATACGTTAAATTTTATCTACACTGAGAACAATAAAGCGCAGAGCAGTGTGCTTTATTCACACCACGGCGAGCGGTGAGTTGGTCACCGCCGCGATGTATAGAAGCGTGTAAGGTGACGTCAAATATGTTCTGTCTTATTGCCGACGATGGAGAAATTCAAATAAATAATTTTTGATTGCACTATTTCTCACTGATTTGGCTAAGGATATTATCGTCGCTGCATCATGGTGTCGTTCAGCGGGGCGGTCATGCGATTTGCTTTTCTCTCGGTGTACTGCCCTCATTCTATTCGCTTGGCGCAAATAAGTAATGGACAGGCTCAAGTTCATCACCACTCGAAAACGGTCTCGTTCAATTCGATAAAGCGAAGATGCAACCACACGTTATATGCGGCAGAAGACACAAGCGCCAGTTTTTGTCTTACATTCGGCAACGCTACACGTAACTGCGTCTGGTGGCTGGTCGGCCATATTATGGTCAACTTTGATTCGGAAGATATCGCGTAATGGCTTGGATGATAATAAAGATTTTTTTTAAGCAAAAAATGTAAAATTACAAAAAGAAATAATATTTTTATACGTCAAATGAAAAACAAAAATTAATAATATTATTTTCAAAGTTAAAAATAATGTTATCTCTTTGAGATTATAAAAAAATTGATAATATTTATTTTCAAAAATCAACAATAGGTACCTCAATGATCCCTTTTACCTCCGGCGTTTTTTGTCAGTTTTCGATGTAGGTACAGCGATGACCGTCTTGTTGTTATCATCAGAGTCCGCTAGCAACTCTTCTTCCATGCGGGCCTGCGATTACTTGTGAAGGAGGGTTTGAGTCCTCTTTCAAACTGTCAATGTGCATGATGCCGAAGAACAGAAGGGCTTTCATTAACTTCTCCGCGCTAACATCGTCGGTCATTATGGGTGTATCGCCTCTATGGTTGTCGGATCGGCGATACCAGTTTGCCTGACTAGGCCAGGTCTTTCAAGAACTTTTTTTGCGTTCGTACAATTTTTGTTCGTTTGTTTGTTTTTTGATGTTCATAGTTGGTCCCAGTATGGTAAGTATAGTACCACCCGCACAGCTAAGTTCAGAGGTCGCCAGGTATCCAATATATCTGCCAGCAACAGTACAAGTTTTTAAACTGAGCCCACTGCCAAATTAGATTCTCAGTACGGGTACCTTAATCCAGCCCAAGGCATAGAGGAGGTGGAAGGGAATGTTAGGATGGGAGAAAGGTGGGATGAGAGGACCTCAGACCTACAGTCAGAGAGTATGAGATGGGAGTTGAACCGTTGATGGGCGTCAACTTACATTCATTCATCCTGACCTTAGCTAACTCCATCCTATGAATAGAACACTGGAGAGGTTATTTCCAGTTGGCACCCATGTGGAGTGTTTGGAATGAGGATTTTTGCCATCCAAAATGGGTACTCCCTTTAAACTTTACTTCGTTTATTTGTTGTTTTTTTTATATGAATTTTAATACATGAGCTTTTGTACATTGTTTAGTATTTTTAGAAAATCATAAAAAATGTACAGCGAAACAAATTTATATTAGGTTTAAAGAAAAGGAACATATTTACTTTTCTTTGTCAACCATTGTTTCACCGGAAATTCAAACTTTCAGTTTAAGAAAAAAATGAGAATATTTTAGTATTATATATTAATAAACATTTATATCAGAACAGAGAATATTTATTTAGAATTGCCCAGGTTATTATTTTTTTTTTAAATTATTATATTTTTATTTTATTTGTTGAACAATGTCAAAACAGAACTTTTTTTACTGTTAGTAGGAAATAATGATAATGATTTAAAGTTAGAAAGAGACATTTCATTAATTTTTCATCAAACAGGAAACATCGTAGCATCGGATAAAATAAACAACGATACTACATTTATTTCAGCACCGAAGTCCAAAATCGATGTTTCCAAAACATCAATGCTGCTTTGCATCCCTAATGAAAACCCTATTAAAGAAAAAAAAAAAATGAAATAAAATTAAATAAAAATGTAATGAATTTATCGATACGTTTTTCACTCGTTTTGTTTTTTATTTAAATTAAATATTTTTTATTTAAACTTGAAGTAAATACTTTTTATTAAAATTTATTTAGTAGGTAATAAAGTTTTAAGTAAATAGTTTGACCCGTAACTATGGTCAAAATTAACCTGGAGCTTAAATTTAATTACTACTTTTTTGAAATACTACGTAAATACACAAATCAGTGTTTCATATATATCACATCCCAAGTAAATATTTACTAGACACGTCAATTTTCTGACTAGGTAGAGAATGACGGGGTTGCACTGGATAGAACAACTTGCTGTAAGGAGACAAAACTACCTTGGAAAACGACATTAGTTTTAGCAATTTTCTAGACTGACTAGGAAAACCTCTTGAAAACTAACTAGTTTCTAGACTGGCTATGATGAGTCTAAACTGGCTAGAAAACGTGTTGTAAACTAGCTACTTTCAATATAGGTTAAATTGGTATAAATACAAAAAAATAGTTTTTACTTTATCATTGAATTGAGTTTTTATTCCAAAAAAAATCTCTTTAGTAAAAGTCATTATTACAAGAAATTAAAATTTTATATTAATTAATGAGTTTTTGCAAGTTTGCAACTCTACTCAACACTGTTTTGGTAATGTTTCTTTATTTTTTTGCACTCGTTGCATTTTACTGCTAAAATATGTATACGTTTTTGAATGCATACATTGGCTGTAAGAAGGCTTACATAACCATAACAAAATATGTGTACACACAAAATTTGAACTTGTCCGAAAAGCAGTGCTATTATTTGGGAAAGCGTTCGAAAGTTTGTGAACGTATACATGCAAATTATTTTCAACTACGAACACGTATTTGTTCTAAAAAATATTACACGGAATGAACAAGAACGCACTCGTTTCAATCGCACTCGTTCCATTTTATAATAGTTTTAACTAATACAGCTAGCTTGCACTTTCACAGCACGGGTGCTGGAAAATATTTACTCACTAAAAATAGTTGTGTTCGTGAACCAAAGCATTCAATTGTTAGATTATAGTTTTAATCTACATTTAAGTTGATTTTTTGACAGATTTATATTGTACTGTGGGCAATTGTTTACTAAATTACACATTCGATTGAAGGCTGACGCAGCAACATAATTAGTTCTACTGTATGATTGATAAAACAAAGTATCACGATTTCTACTACTTCTACGATTGTGGTTAAATTTAACATAATTTAGAAGTTCAGGGGAATCCAGTCCACCTGTAATAAGTTGGTGTATAAACGTTACATCGGCATTCTTTCTACGTTTGCTAAGAGTCTTTAAAATTTAGTTTTAGTCGATCTTCGTATGGAGGAAGATGTTGGTTATCTACCCATTTCAAACCTTTCAGAGCAAAACGTACAAAGTTTTTCTGTATTCTTTCAATACGGTCAATATGTATTTTATAGAAAGGAGACCAAACTTGACTAGCATACACCAATTATGAACGAACTAGGGTGCAATATAGAGTGAAAGTTGTTAGGGGACTATTAAATTCTTTAGCCCATCTCTTGATAAAACCAAGTAATGATGACGCTTTTTTACATATATTTTCAATATGAAAATTAATCGATAAGTTAGAGTCAACAAACACACCAAGATCTTTCATAACGTGAACGCGACAAACATTTTTCTCTTTTAGAATATAATTGTATTCTATATTTTTTCTTTTTCGAGAAATTGACATGATCTGACACTTATCTGGATTAAGAATCATATGGATCTTAAAACACCACGTTTCAAACGATTTTAAGTCGGACTGAAGTAGTAGGACGTCATCTTCGTTAGTTATTGATTTATATATTTTCATATCATCGGCAAAAATTAATAAATTTGAGTAATGTATTTTGTATATAACATCATTAATAGCCAGTATAAATAACAGTGGGCCGAGATGACTACCTTGGGGTACTCCAGATGTTGCAATGAATGGTGAAGAAAACTATTTCTGAAACGTATTTGGTATGATCGGTCTGATAAACACGATCCAATCCAATTAAAAAAGAATTTAGGAAATCCAAGAGCATTTAGTTGGAATAAAATTAAATTGTGAGGAATTTTGTCGAAAGCTTTACTGAAATCTGTATAAATACAATCCACCTGTTTTCCAGATTCTATTGAGCTTATTGAAAATGATGTAAAGTCCAATAGGTTGGACACTGTAGATCTTCCAGTTACAAATCCGTGCTGACGTGTGTCAATTACATGTCTACAATGATCTTCAATCTGATCATACACAATACGCTCAAACAGTTTCGGTATTGATGAGAGTTTGGCGATAGGCCTATAATTATTTACATCATTTCTACAACCCTTTTTAAAAATTGGGTTTATAAATGAATTTTTCCAAAATGTAGGAAATTTACTTTCATTGATTGATTTATTAAATATTGAACACAGTGGTTTACATTGCGATGAACCACATTTCTTTATAACTGTTGCTGGGATATCGTCTGGTCCAGAATTAGGATCATCATCTATAATCGAAATATATTGTAATATTTCCTCTGGGGTAAATGAGATAGAAACTAATGAAGTTTTAGGTGCAGATTGCATGTAGTCAAAATAGTTGACATCAGTGGCAAACGAATCCATAGAGAATGATTGTTTAAATAGAATTGCGAATAAGCCACATATAATATTTGGGTCACTAGTGAATCCGTCATTATTTTTAAAAGGTGCTGGAAATCCGTCACACTTTTTTTTAGCATTTTTAAAGCCCCAAAACTTTTTAGTATCTGATAATTTCTTTAGCTTAATTTATTCAATATAATCAGTATAGAGAAGAGACGATTTAGACTTGAATTCCGGAAACATTCTGTTATATGTTTCTAGGTCATTTGGATCCTGACTATTGATATATTTATTCCATGCTCTATTCCTAGAATTACGTAACACTTTCAAATCCTTAGTGTACCATGGATACGTTGAGATCTTTGTGAACTTAAGGCTGTATGGTACTGATAGTGCTATGCAGCAAAATAGTTCATAGTAAAAATAGTTAATGGAAGCATCAAGATCGTTATTATCAATATAGTCTGAAATTAAATCAATTTTCGCAGACAACAATTCATTTAAAATAGAAAAGTTGGCTTTTGCAAAATTAAATTCATAAGCCTTGTCTGCGGATTGACTATTAATAATATTTGTGCGATCAGATTGATAAATTGTGGTTAGAGGTGGATGATATGCATCAATGCCCAATATAACATGAGCAGATTTAGAAACAACAGCATTGTTACTATCTGTAGTACAGACCAAGTCAAGTTGTAGTTCAAGACAGTTATTAATACAACTTACTTGTTGTAAGTCAGATGATAAAGTATCAACAAAAACTTGTTCTTGTCGTGTTTTAGAATTAGACGAACAATAATATGTGTCGTCGTCAGAATTGTGGGAGGCCTCAAGGATTTATTATTGTTATTATTTGTTAAATTCCGTTTGCGTTTTTTATCAACTTTTGAAGGATCTATATCAGACGAGACCGATTTGTTAATGATAGCTGTATTATCATTAACATAATCAGGCTTCTGCGCAGTATCATTGTTCGCCACTACTGTGATAAATTCGTTTAACAAATTAAATATTACACAATAATTTGAATTTAAAGTATTGAGTTTTTCTCCGAAGTTTTTTATTTTAACGAAAAAAGCAGATGGAGAAAGAGGTCTACAAGTGGGACAATACCACTGTAGACCAGAATTCATTGAACATAAATATTCGGTACATGAAATTGAAATATTTGCACAAGTAGCATGATAGAGCTGACCACAAGGGCCAGAACAAGAAAACATTGAATTTAAAATGTTTTGACTCTTGCATTTATCTCTCAGTGAAAAGGCGGCAAAGTTTTCTACTGATAAAAAATCCATAGCTTCAAACTATCGAAAAAACACAACGTAAAAAAATTAAATAATCTTATAAGGCAAGCAAGGGTTAATTGTGTAAGTTTTAGACACACTAACAACACAACACTAGATTAGCGTAAACAAACTGAAAAAAGACACAAGTTAAATGGAAAAATTCACATGCAACACAAAATTATCAAATAAATTAATACATGAAATTTGTAAAATTAAATGTACGACTGAACATTTACTGATTGTTAAGACACTAATAAAACTATAATGAAAAGACAATTACAATTCACTAAAAGTATGTTAGTAAATATTCACGTGAATTTCTATATAATTCCAATTAACTATCATGCACTAAGAAACAACCGTCACCGACAACGAGACGAAACCAAAAAAATTTACTGCTAGAATATGTATAAGTTTGAACGCATACATTGGCTGTAAGAACGCATACATAACCCGCATGAACTTATTCATATAGCCAATTTACGCATTCTTAATAAATATGTGTACACACAATATTTAAATTTGTCCGTTAAAGTAGTGCTATTTTTTGGAAAAGCGTTCTAAAGTTTGTGAACGTATACATTTTTTAAAATGATTCTATCAGAATGATTGACCGTCACAGCATTGTGACGGTCAATCACCGGTAGTGAGTAATAAAGCGCTAAGTATATAAGAAAACATTCATGAGGCTATGTACCCAACTTTTCGTGCGGTAAGGAGTACGGACTTACTTGAGATAATATGTTAACTATATGAAATTGTACATATACCCGTAATTGTATCTATATTTATATTTTTATATTTATATTTATATTTATATTTATATTTATATTTATATTTATATTTATATTTATATTTATATTTATATTTATATTTATATTTATATTTATATTTATATTTATATTTATATTTATATTTATATTTATATTTATATTTATATTTATATTTATATTTATATTTATATTTATATTTATATTTATATTTATATTTATATTTATATTTATATTTATATTTATATTTATATTTATATTTATATTTATATTTATATTTATATTTATATTTATATTTATATTTATATTTATATTTATATTTATATTTATATTTATATTTATATTTATATTTATATTTATATTTATATTTATATTTATATTTATATTTATATTTATATTTATATTTATATTTATATTTATATTTATATTTATATTTATATTTATATTTATATTTATATTTATATTTATATTTATATTTATATTTATATTTATATTTATATTTATATTTATATTTATATTTATATTTATATTTATATTTATATTTATATTTATATTTATATTTATATTTATATTTATATTTATATTTATATTTATATTTATATTTATATTTATATTTATATTTATATTTATATTTATATTTATATTTATATTTATATTTATATTTATATTTATATTTATATTTATATTTATATTTATATTTATATTTATATTTATATTTATATTTATATTTATATTTATATTTATATTTATATTTATATTTATATTTATATTTATATTTATATTTATATTTATATTTATATTTATATTTATATTTATATTTATATTTATATTTATATTTATATTTATATTTATATTTATATTTATATTTATATTTATATTTATATTTATATTTATATTTATATTTATATTTATATTTATATTTATATTTATATTTATATTTATATTTATATTTATATTTATATTTATATTTATATTTATATTTATATTTATATTTATATTTATATTTATATTATATTTATATTTATATTTATATTTATATTTATATTTATATTTATATTTATATTTATATTTATATTTATATTTATATTTATATTTATATTTATATTTATATTTATATTTATATTTATATTTATATTTATATTTATATTTATATTTATATTTATATTTATATTTATATTTATATTTATATTTATATTTATATTTATATTTATATTTATATTTATATTTATATTTATATTTATATTTATATTTATATTTATATTTATATTTATATTTATATTTATATTTATATTTATATTTATATTTATATTTATATTTATATTTATATTTATATTTATATTTATATTTATATTTATATTTATATTTATATTTATATTTATATTTATATTTATATTTATATTTATATTTATATTTATATTTATATTTATATTTATATTTATATTTATATTTATATTTATATTTATATTTATATTTATATTTATATTTATATTTATATTTATATTTATATTTATATTTATATTTATATTTATATTTATATTTATATTTATATTTATATTTATATTTATATTTATATTTATATTTATATTTATATTTATATTTATATTTATATTTATATTTATATTTATATTTATATTTATATTTATATTTATATTTATATTTATATTTATATTTATATTTATATTTATATTTATATTTATATTTATATTTATATTTATATTTATATTTATATTTATATTTATATTTATATTTATATTTATATTTATATTTATATTTATATTTATATTTATATTTATATTTATATTTATATTTATATTTATATTTATATTTATATTTATATTTATATTTATATTTATATTTATATTTATATTTATATTTATATTTATATTTATATTTATATTTATATTTATATTTATATTTATATTTATATTTATATTTATATTTATATTTATATTTATATTTATATTTATATTTATATTTATATTTATATTTATATTTATATTTATATTTATATTTATATTTATATTTATATTTATATTTATATTTATATTTATATTTATATTTATATTTATATTTATATTTATATTTATATTTATATTTATATTTATATTTATATTTATATTTATATTTATATTTATATTTATATTTATATTTATATTTATATTTATATTTATATTTATATTTATATTTATATTTATATTTATATTTATATTTATATTTATATTTATATTTATATTTATATTTATATTTATATTTATATTTATATTTATATTTATATTTATATTTATATTTATATTTATATTTATATTTATATTTATATTTATATTTATATTTATATTTATATTTATATTTATATTTATATTTATATTTATATTTATATTTATATTTATATTTATATTTATATTTATATTTATATTTATATTTATATTTATATTTATATTTATATTTATATTTATATTTATATTTATATTTATATTTATATTTATATTTATATTTATATTTATATTTATATTTATATTTATATTTATATTTATATTTATATTTATATTTATATTTATATTTATATTTATATTTATATTTATATTTATATTTATATTTATATTTATATTTATATTTATATTTATATTTATATTTATATTTATATTTATATTTATATTTATATTTATATTTATATTTATATTTATATTTATATTTATATTTATATTTATATTTATATTTATATTTATATTTATATTTATATTTATATTTATATTATATTTATAGTTATATTTATATTTATATTTATATTTATATTTATATTTATATTTTATATTTATATTTATATTTAATATTTATATTTATATTTATATTTATATTTATATTTATATTTATATTTATATTTATATTTATATTATATTTATATTTATATTTATATTTATATTTATATTATATTTATATTTATATTTATATTTATATTTATATTTATATTTATTTATATTTATATTTATATTTATATTTATATTTATATTATATTTATATTTATATTTATATTTTATATTTATATTTATATTTATATTTATATTTATATTTATATTTATATTTATATTTATATATTTATATTTATATTTATATTATATTATATTTATATTTATATTTATATTTATATTTATATTTATATTTTATATTTATATTTATATTTATATTATATATATTTATATTTATATTTATATTTATATTTATATTTATATTTATATTTATATTTATATTTATATTTATATTTATATTTATATTTATATTTATATTTATATTTATATTTATATTTATATTTATATTTATATTTATATTTATATTATATTTATATTATATTTATATTTATATTTATATTTATATTTATATTTATATTTATATTTTATATTTATATTTATATTTATATTTATATTTATATTTATCTTATATTTATATTATATTTATATTTATATTTATATTTATATTTATATTATATTTATATTTATATTTATATTTATATTTATATTTATATTTATATTATATTTATATTTATATTTATATTTATATTTATATTTATATTTATCTTATATTTATATTTATATTTATATTTATATTTATATTTATATTTATATTTATATTTATATTTATATTTATATTTATTTATATTATATTTATATTTATATTTATATTTATATTTATATTTATATTTATATTTATATTTATATTTATATTTATATTTATATTTATATTTATATTTATATTTATATTTATATTTATATTTATATTTATATTTATATTTATATTTATATTATATTTATATTTATATTTATATTTAATTTATATTTATATTTATATTTATATTTATATTTATATTTATATTTATATTTATATTTATATTTATATTTATATTAATTTATATTTATATTTATATTTATATTTATATTTATATTTATATTTATATTTATATTTATATTTATTTATATTATATTTATATTTATATTTATACTTTATATTTATATTTATATTTATATTTATATTTATATTTATATTTATATTTATATTTATATTATATTTATATTATTATATTTATATTTATATTTATATTTATATTTATATTTATATTATATTTATATTTATATTTATATTTATGATTATATTTATATTTATATTATATTTATATTTATATTTATATTTATATTTATATTTATATTTAATTTATATTTATATTATATATTTATATTTATATTTATATTTATATTTATATTTATATTTATATTTATATTTATATTTATATTTATATTTATATTTATATTTATATTTATATTTATATTTTATTTATATTTATATTTATATTTAATTTATATTTATATTTATATTTATATTTATATTTATATTTATATTTATTTATATTTATATTTATATTTATATTTATATTTATATTTATATTTATATTTATATTTATATTTATATTTATATTTATATTTATATTTATATTTATATTTATATTTATATTTATATTTATATTTATATTTATATTTATATTTATATTTATATTTATATTTATATTTATATTTATATTTATATTTATATTTATATTTATATTTATATTTATATTTATATTTTATATTTATATTTATATTTATATTTATATTTATATTTATATTTATATTTATATTTATATTTATATTTATATTTATATTTATATTTATATTTATATTTATATTTATATTTATATTTATATTTATATTTATATTATATTTATATTTATATTATATTTATATTTATATTTATATTTATATTATATTTATATTTATATTTATATTTATATTTATATTTATATTTATATTTATATTTATATTTATATTTATATTTATATTTATATTTATATTTATATTTATATTTATATTTATATTATATTTATATTTATATTTATATTTATATTTATATTTATATTTATATTTATATTTTATATTTATATTTTTATATTTATATTTATATTTATATTTATATTTATATTTATATTTATATTTATATTTATATTTATATTTATATTTATATTTATATTTATATTTATATTTATATTTATATTTATATTTATATTTATATTTATATTTATATTTATATTTATATTTATATTTATATTTATATTTATATTTATATTTATATTTTATTTATATTTATTTATATTTATATTATATTTATATTTATATTTATATTTATATTTTATTATATTTATATTTATATTTATATTATATTATATTTATATTTATATTTATATTTATATTTATATTTATATTTATATTTATATTTATATTATATTTATATTTATATTTATATTTATATTTATATTTATATTTATATTTATATTTATATTTATATTTATATTTATATTTATATTTATATTTATATTTATATTTATATTTATATTTATATTTATATTTATATTTATATTTTATATTTATATTTATATTTATATTTATATTTATATTTATATTTATTTATATTATATTTATATTTATATTTATATTTATATTTATATTTTATATTTATATTTATATTTATATTTATATTTATATTTATATTATATTATATTATATTTATATTTATATTTATATTTATATTTATATTTATATTTATATTTATATTTATATTTATTATTTATATTTATATTTATATTTATATTTATATTTATATTTATATTTATATTTATATTTATATTTATATTTATATTTATATTTATATTTATATTTATATTATATTTATATTTATATTTATATTTATATTTATATTTATATTTATATTTATATTATATTTATATTTATATTTTATTTATATTATATTATATTTATATTATATATTTATATTTATATTTATATTTATATTTATATTTATATTTATATTTATATTTATATTTATATTTATATTTATATTTATATTTATATTTATATTTATATTTATATTTATATTTTATTTATATTTATATTTATATTTATATTTATATTTATATTTATATTTATATTTATATTTATATTTATATTATATTTATATTTATATTTATATTTATATTTATATTTATATTTATATTTATATTTATATTTATATTTATATTTATATTTATATTTATATTTATATTTATATTTATATTTATATTTATATTTATATTTATATTTATATTTATATTTATATTATATTTATATTTATATTTATATTTATATTTATATTTATATTTATATTTATATTTATATTTATATTTATATTTATATTTATTTATATTATATTTATATTTATATTATATTTATATTTATATTTATATTATATTTATATTTATATTTATATTTATATTTATATTTATATTTATATTTATATTTATATTTATATTTATATTTATATTTATATTATATTTATATTTATATTATATTTATATTTATATTTATATTTATATTATATTTATATTTATATTTATATTTTATTTATATTTATATTTATTATATTTATATTTATATTTATATTTATATTTATATTTATATTTATATTTATATTTATATTTATATTTATATTTATATTTATATTTATATTTTATATTTATATTTATATTTATATTTATATTTATATTTATATTTATATTATTTATATTTATATTTATTTTATATTTATATTTATATTTATATTTATATTTATATTTTATATTTATATTTATATTTATATTTATATTTATATTTATATTTATATTTATATTTATATTTATATTATATTTATATTTATATTTATATTTATATTTATATTTATATTTATATTTATATTTATATTATATTTATATTATATTATATTTATATTTATATTTATATTTATATTTATATATTTATATTTATATTTATATTTATATTATATTTATATTTATATTTATATTTATATTTATATTTATATTTATATTTATATTTATATTTATATTTATATTTATATTTATATTTATATTTATATTTATATTTATATTTATATTTATATTTATATTTATATTTATATTTATATTTATATTTATATTTATATTTATTTATATTTATATTTATATTTATATTTATATTTATATTTATATTTATATTTATATTTATATTTATATTTATATTTATATTTATATTTATATTTATATATTTTATATTTATATTTATATTATATTATATTATATTTATATTTATATTTATATTTATATTTATATTTATTTATATTTATATTTATATTTATATTTATATTATATTTATATTTATATTTATATTTATATTTATATTTATATTTATATTTATATTATATTTATATTTATATTATATTTATATTTATATTTATATTATATTTATATTTATATTTATATTTATATTTATATTTATATTTATATTTATATTTATATTTATATTTATATTTATATTATATTTTATTTATATTTATATTTATATTTATATTTATATTTATATTATATTTATATTTATATTTATATTTATATTTATATTTATATTTATATTTATATTTATATTTATATTTATATTTATATTTATATTTATATTTATATTTATATTTATATTTATATTTATATTTATATTTATATTTATATTTATATTTATATTTATATTTATATTTATATTTATATTTATATTATATTTATATTTATATTTATATTTATATTTATATTTATATTTATATTATATTTATATTTATATTTATATTTATATTTATATTTATATTTATATTTATATTTATATTTATATTTATATTTATATTTATATTTATATTTATATTTATATTTATATTTATATTTATATTTATATTTATATTTATATTTATATTTATATTTATATTTATATTTATATTTATATTTATATTTATATTTATATTTATATTTATATTATATTTATATTTATATTTATATTTATATTTATATTTATATTTATATTTATTATATTTATATTTATATTTTATATATTTATATTTATATTTATATTTATATTTATATTTATATTTATATTTATATTTATATTTATATTTATATTTATATTTATATTTATATTTATATTTATATTTATATTTATATTTAGATTTATATTTATATTTATATTTATATTTATATTTATATTTATATAATTTATATTTATATTTATATTTATATTTATATTTATATTATTTATATTTATATTTATATTTATATTTATATTTATATTTATATATTTATATTTATATTTATATTTATATTTATATTTATATTTATATTTATATTTATATTTATTTATATTTATATTTATATTTATATTTATATTTATTTATATTTATATTTATATTTATATTTATATTTATTATTTTATATTTATTTATATTTATATTTATATTTATATTATTTATATTTATATTTATATTTATATTTATATTTATATTTATATTATATTTATATTTATTTTATATTTATATTTATATTTATATTTATATTTATATTTATATTATTTATATTTATATTTATATTTATATTTATATTTATATTTATATTTATATTATATTTATATTTATATTTATATTTATATTTAATATTTATATTTATATTTATATTTATATTTATATTTATATTTATTATTTATATTTATATTTATATTTATATTTATATTATATTTATATTTAATTTATATTTATATTTATATTTATATTTATATTATATTATATTTATATTTATATTTATATTTATATTTATATTTATATTTATATTTATATTTATATTTATATTTATATTTATATTATATTTATATTTATATTTTATTAATTTATATTTATATTTATATTTATATTTATATTTATATTTATATTTATATTTATATTATATTTATATTTATATTATATTTATATTTATATTTATATTTATATTTATATTTATATTTATATTTATATTTATATTTATATTTTTATTTTATATTTATATTTATATTTATATTTATATTTATATTTATATTTATATTTATATATTTATATTTATATATTTATATTTATATTTATATTTATATTTATATTTATATTTATATTTTATATTTATATTTATATTTATATTTATATATATTTATATTTATTTTATATTATATTTATATTATATTTATATTTATATTTATATTTATATTTATATTTATATTTATATTTATATTTATATTTATATATTTATTTATATTTATATTTATATTTAGATTTATATTTATATTTATATTTATATTTATATTTATATTATATTTATATTTATATTTATATTTATATTTATATTTATATTTATATTTATATTTATATTTATATTTATATTTATATTTATATTTATATTTTATATTATATTTATATTTATATTTTATTTATATTTATATTTATATTTATATTTATATTTATATTTATATTTATATTATATTTATATTTATATTTATATTTATATTATATTT